>QFDD01001088.1:0-26725 GCA_006871305.1 Vachellia collinsii
AAAAAGAAAAGGCCCAATAGAAATTCATTTGAATGGACCTAGTCCAAACCAATGCTGTGTATGTTTTGGACCAAAATAGGCCCAATATTATGAATATGAAATCCACCATAAATAATCCAATACGCCCAAAATAAAGTAATTACTCAAGGACTTTCCAAGTTCCACTACTTTTTTTCCCTGAGAAAGCAATGTAATGGTCACTGAAATATAAGAATCCCAAAATAATATCTTAAAATAGTTTACTTTCTATGAAGGTTTTCTAAACCATTATAGAATTAATTTTTTTTGTTGAAATGATATAATTGTGCTTGGAAAAATTAGTTGTTATTGTCATTTGGTAAATTAAAGCTATTATTTATTAAAATGTTACTGTCATTCACATTAAGACCATTCAGGTAATTCTATAAAATTTAATCCTAGGCTAATCATTAGAACTTCATAACGACAAAGTTATTTCGAAATCTTGAATTGAGATTTACATATTGGGGTAATTTTATGTCTTCACGGGGTAAATGAAAGATGCTGAGGAAACAACTTCACAAAATCATAAACCAGGTGTGCAGAATACCCCACATTCAAAAAGGGGACTGGAGTGACTGGTTTGAACTAGAAATCATTGAACCAATCATTGGTTTGGTTTGGTTGAGCAATTGAATCAGGAATCGGTTTTAATTGGTGTTAAACCGGTCAAACCGTCTGAACTGGTTTGGCTTTTTTTTTTTACTTTAAAAAAAACTTAAAAGCCAAAAACACTGAAAAAAATGAAACTAGAGTAGGATGATGTGGTTCATTAATTTTTTTTCAAAAAAAATGTGGTAACAAAACTAATTTTTAATTTTCTATTTTCTATTTAAACAAATTTACATATGATGACATAAAATAAAATTAATTCATTTTATCCCAATTGTTTTTATCACTGATATTTAATTAAAATCTAAAAATTTAAAAAATGGGTAAAATAAAATAATATTCTAGGTTTTATCTATTAATTTTTAAAATAAAATATAATATATTAAATTATATTATTTTAACATAATCAATCTGACTCCGATTTGACCCAAATATGACCCATTGACTTTTAAATCACTATTTTACTCAATTCAATACCCAATCCGATTTTTTGAATTTTGAGAATACCCCACCTTATAAGCAGATTCAATAACAATCAATATATATAGATTCAGCATATTGTGAATGGGGTACCTATCACATCCATCTACTAATGGATTTAAGAGCTACATATTTGTAGCATCCCTAATAAAAATGTTTCCCATGAAAAGGACGTAAGAAGGTCAAAAAAACCGATGTGAAAAGTTTATTATAACAGTGAATTCAAAATCATAAAGTTAATCTGCCGCTCAATCAGCAGAAATAATAGTACGTGATACTCCAAACAATTATTTGGACCTGGTTTCTATGCTAAGCATTTAATACTTAATAGGGATAATTAATTAGATTTGGATTATCCAAATCAGATTTAAACAGTCCAGATTTGATTTTTTTTAAGAAAATGATAATTTTTTAAATAAAAAATTATTTTTTAAAAAATAATAGTTAAGAGATTGTTTTATTTTTTATTCTACATCTACTTGAAATTTTTTTAGAAAAATGTAGAATTTAAAAAATTTAAATTAGGACCACCCAAATTAGATCTGAACAATTTATATCTAATTAACTCTCCCAACTAAACAAAATGATTAGTAGGGTAATTGGTTCCCAATTATTGCATGCTCTCTGAAAATCAGCCATGAAGTTTTAATAATATAGTCACTAGAAACCATAACTTTGGTGCGTCCAATGTCCCAACTAACATTTAAAACAAACGTGCATGTAATAAAATCCTTAGCATTTAACCTTTTTTTTTTTTTTTGTCTCATAAATGAAGCCATTGGCCCTACTCTTTTTAATGCCAGCTTCAAGTGGCCTTGCCTCTTCGCTCACTCTGAGCCATCTACACCAACACTCCCCACCCGCTCCCTCTTGTTGATCTTCCACTCTTATTAACCAGACAATCTTACTTCCAAATATCCAATATGATCTATTCATTTAATTTGATTATATTAATGAATGTTAATTAAGTTATTTAACATAGTATGCTTTCTTAAAACACCATAATCATCTTCTTTAATTCCTCCACTCCCTCTCTCTTATTTAATTTTTGTTGAGGAAGCATCGATCGATAGAGTCATTTAAGAAAAAAATTGACAAAAATTGAAAATAAACCATGTATCTAAAACCGGAGGAGTATAAATATCAATCTTCTTATTATTTCGTTTATACTTTGTCTCCTGTACCGGAGGACTAATAATGACTCCTGTACATGTGCTTTCAACAAAAAATTTACTAAATATTGGTTTGAACGAGTGGATTTTGAATCACAATACAAATCTGAATCCCAGCTAACTTGAATATTAAAGACAAGAGGGAGTATTTAAGCGTGATATAAAGAAGGGAATGAATAAAAAAATGAGAAGCATGCACGTTGAGGTTGGAAGCCAGCTGCGAAAAGAAAACAAATATACTAATACAAACACAACTGTCAAACTCAGAAAATTTGCAGTTTCGAACGTTAACATAGGTTCCTCCTTTCAAATCAGACAACTCCAACACGCTCATTAATTTCCTTCTTTAATCTGCCATTGTGCCTCTCCCTCCCTCCCTCCCTCCCTCTCTCTCACACACACAGACACATGCAAGCACAAACACACATGGTGTGCCAGTTGGCCGTCGTTTCCTTTCCTGTAGGATCATAGAATCAGGAGGAAGAAATGTGAGAGATACTTGTTACCTAAACGGATCCACTTATTTTCTGAGCACATAATGTCGTAACCACCTCCCCAATAATTTGTGATTACTCACTCTAATCTTTTTTTTTTAATGAATTAACTGGTATTTGACATCCTTTTTAATCCTATGAACAGGTTTTTGAACAACCAAATAATCCAATTCGCGGAGTGTTGGCTCACACAATGAGGGTACCTTGCTACTTTCAAGTAATTATCATAGTTGCATATGTAGGGTTTGAATATGAGACTACTAGGTAAGCTGAAATAATCGCTGGCTCATTGATCCAAACGATTGGAAGTTACTCTTTGCTTTTTTTATGAGGAGCGGTCATTCTTATAGAAGTGATCCTAAATATGACGAACAAGTTTTTTGTCTAAAATTTAAACTAGTTTTTTCATTTTTACCTATTAAATGTATGACGCTTATTATCTCTTTCATTTTTACCCATTTTTTGTCTAAAAAATTGACACTCTCATCGTTGGACCCATGATTAAATTTTGTTTTCATGACTTTCAATTCCATCATACCAAATAGACCTATATACACTACAAAAAAAAATTAACTTTCACCGATGACAAAAGTCACCGCTGAAAGACTTTCAATGGTAACAAATCATTGCCAAAAAGTCACTGCCATAGCGACTATCGCTGAAAGTATTAATTTGGGCTGTCAGTTCCCAACTCGTTCAGCAGGTGAACGACTTTCACTTAGATATGTGTGCCTGCCACTGAACTCGTTCTTTAAGTGAATGAGTTCAGTACAAATTTAAATTCGTTCACATGAAGAACGAGTTTGACTATAACATATAGGTAAATATTTTTAAAAGTGTAGCATTTGAGTAATTATTATTATTATTATTATTTAACGTGTCAAGGTAAAAAGCCGAATTTTTCAGATGAAAATAAGGTGGAAATTTTTTTCATGGGAGCCGTACGAATAATGTTATCAAGCTAGCTGGTTTGCCATCAATCTACATTAATTAAGGCCAGGTTGCCTCTGCAAGTCTGGCCAATCCACCATTCCAACCCTCTATCTAACTTTTTATAGCTACTTTTTTTTGGGTATTTCCATTTTATAATTAATTAACATTAAGAGTTACATTGGATCTATCAATATTACACCTAAGTATCTATTCCTCCACTATGAAGTATTATTATTAATTAATTTTTTTGCCAACACTATTATTAATTAATTCCAACTATTAAATTATAGGCAACTTACCGTCATCGTAATCTTTCAAACTAAATTATAATAATGTCACTAAATTATTGTACAAGTAGTTATGAAGGAACTAATGAGATTGAGGTTCAAACTTTATATCTGAACAAGATCATATTGAAAGAGTTACTCTTTCCCATCCTAAATATAAAAACTAATTAAGAGGTTTATTTTGGTCTTAAATGTAATACTTTAATGGGAGAATCCTAAATAAATCCAGTTGAAATACATAAATCCTAATTTAGACCTACACTTTTATCAAATCCCTAATAAGGCATATAAGCCTTATTTGGTATTTTTGAATTTCGTAATTTTACAAATATACCCTCTTGTTTTTTCTCTTCTTGTTTTTTTTCCTAACCCTTTTTCATCTAATTATTTTTTTCGACAAGATCTTTCCTCCTTATTTCATGCATTCCCTTTATTTTGTAATTTTCTAGAAAAGTGGGCACAAGATATTATTCTTCGCCATAATAAATACTAAAATGTTCAAATTCTTTTGTTGCTCCCTTGTATATTAAAAATAACAAAATAAATAAAAATTGAATAAAATTGTAAAAAAATTTAGAACAAAATAGCAATCTACTAATTGTTGCTAAAAACATTTTGTTAAACCTTTCATAGCAATGTTTTTTGCAAAAATTTAGAACAAAATAGTAATTCATAAGTTAGGGTTAAAAGATAAATTATCAAAATATATTCTCAATATTATTAAAAGTCAACTCAAAATTAAAAGTTGATATCCCAATAATTCAATGAGAGGTAGATTTTAGCATTAGGATAAAGAGAATTTGTAATTAAAAAATCGTCACACACATACCTTCAAGTTTTGTTTTTAATGATAAAAGGATATTATAGTCTTTTAACAACATTAAAAAATTCCTACTAAGGCTTATAGACCTTATTAGAGATTTAATAAAATTATAGACCTGAATGAAGATCTGTGCATTTCGACTGGATTTAATAAGGATTTTCCCTACTTTAATCTACTTTATCTTTTAAATTTATAATTTTTTAAAACTTTCCTTATTGACCGTATATGTTAAATGGGGTTTTCATAAATAGAGATCATAATTAAAGAGAATAATTTAGAAAAGTCAATACACATTTATCATTATGAATAATTAACTTAATTAATTTTTTAATATATTTAAATTAGTTATGTACGGTACACTCTCAAGTTTAGGAGAAATTCTTGTGTGCACCGGATGCAGCACGTCATTTGTATACTCTCCAATAAAAAAGTTTCACCTGCATCATGTGGGTTTTACTTTGTCTTGAAAATCATGTAAAAGAGAAAAATAAGGGTGTGAAAGAGAAATATAACAAGATTTACAGAACTTAAAGAAAGATAATTAGAACTTTTTAATTGAAAAGTACACAAATGATAAAGTGCATATGAGAATTTCTCCAAGTTCAGTGCTAGGGCAGCAAGGCACACATTGGTTTCCTTAGTGGTATCAGCCATGCCTTATTATGCTATGCAGACAGTTCCTCTACCGTTAGGAACCTGTGATGAAATTGATAAGCGTTGTCGAGATTTTATCTGGGGTAGCTGTCCTTTTAAACGCAGGCCTCATTTAGTTTCTTGGGAGATGTTGTGTAATAACAAGGAGGGAGGAGGTTTAGGCCTTCGTCAAGCGCGGTATCAGAATAGAGCTTTCATGATTAAGCTTGGATGGGCTCTAATTGTTAAAAGGGATTCACTTTGGGTTAAGTTCTTGCCTGAGAAATATAAATCAGGCCCTGATCTTATTCCAAAGGTTCAAAAGCGGCACATAGAGTCTACTACCTGGCGAGGCATCAGGAATAATTGGGATGTTGTGGAAGATAGTTTGGCATGGTGCATTAATAATGGTTTGAGTACATCTTTTTGGAGAGATGTGTGGGTGCCACATGGGGATAGGTTAGAGAATTTAGTGACTAAACCTATTCCACATGAGACTATAGAATGGAAGGTAGCCGACTGTATTACAGCTTCTGGACAATGGGATTGGCAGAAGTTTTCCCATCTGTTACCAGGTAATATCCTCGCTATGATTAGACGTGTACATATTTCATTCTCCAATGGAAATGATTCCCCGGTGTGGCGTTGGTCTAATGATGGGAAGTTCTCTATGAAGTCTGCTTATAAACGTGTTGCAAATCCATCACAATCACATCGTCGGGGTTGTTGGAGGTTCATTTGGAAGTTACGTGTTCTTCAACGCTATCGTATGTTTATATGGCTCTGCTTTCATGGTCGGCTTTTTACCAATTTGGTAAGGTTTCAGCGTGGCTTGCACTCTTCTGGAATTTGTGAGATTTGCATGGGAGATCACGAATCTATGCTCCATGTTCTTCGAGATTGCCCTGTGACGTATGCTTTATGGATGCGTGTCATACCTGGAAAATGGCTTAGCAGATTCTTTGGTGAACCTAATTTCAATGAATGGTTGTCTTGGTGTATTGCACAGCGGGAGCTGGTCCAAGGATATGAGTTTCGCCTTTTGTTTACTATGCTTTGTCGCAATATCTGGCTAGCTAGAAATGATAGAATATTTCAACATCATACGTGGAGTGACTCGTCGATTATTGCTCGTACGCGTGCTTGCCTATCTTGGGGTTCTTCGAATCCTTTACAAACAGTCATTACAAACCAAGTTAATACAAGATGGATACCTCCGTCTTCTGGTCTAGTGAAGATTAACACTGATGGATCTAGACGAGAAGATTCGGGTGCATGCACTTGTGGGGGTCTTATCAGGAATCATGATGGGACTTTCATACAGGGATTTATGTATCGAGTTGGGATGGGATCTGTCATTTCTGCCGAAGCGTGAGGTGTCTTATGGGGCCTTAAAATTGCTTGGGAAGGAGGATTTAGACGAGTCATCTTGGAAAGTGATTGTGGGGAAGTTATCCATCTTATCCGATCATCGACAATGTCAGACCATCTAGATTATAGTGTCTTTGTTGAGATTCAGGCAATGCTCAGTCGAGATTGGGAGGTTGAATTGGTACAGTGTGATCGAGAGTCTAACATGGTTGCAGATGCTTTGGCAAGAGAAGCTTGGCAGATGGCAGTCGATTTGCTGATAATGGATACTCCTCCGGAGCATGTGGAACGTTTTTTGTTGATGGATCTTCAAAATGTTCATTGTCTTGTAGGGCCAGGTGATTAGTGTCTGAGTGTCTCTCTTACCATCCAAAAAAAAAAAAAAAGAGGAGAGATTGCAAAGAGGGGGGCGGTGCATGCGATGGGTGAGTAATGTGGAGTAGGCCAGCTTGCGTGTTAAGGGAGGTTCCAAGGTAAATTTGGACCTACAAGTTAGTTATTGTCCCCTGCCTCACATCTCAACCACATTATGTTGCATCAACCACATTGAGCATATATAAGGGTCCCATGATAGATCCAATATGATAGCCACTTATTTTTATTATACATGACACCCTCCTCAAATTCGTGGCTATAAACCCAATGACACCTTCCTTAAATTCGTGGCTATAAACCCCTCCATCCCTCACCTCTTTTACCTCTTCTTTATTATTATCACTGCTACTTTTTGTCATTGATACAGAAGTTGGATAATTTGTTTAGGGATATCATAAAAATTAGTTATTTTGTAATAAATACATGTTTATCTTTATAAAATACCATTTCTAATTATGTAGATTGTAATTATCGTTAACGAAAGCCTCCTTACATATATGTTCAATCTATGGGGAAACCTTGTGAAGGGAATTATAAATTTTGCAAGTTAAAATGAACCCAGGTGTCATATTTAGTATTAGAGTAAACTTATTCTCTAGCTTATATATTTAAGACTAGAAGAGTATTATTATCATCATCGTGGCTTGCGGATTCCTACTATCTCTCCCTCTCTCTTCTGCTGTATGCTTCCTTCCTCCTCCGTTCATCTAACTTTCAATGGGAGGTCCATATATATACACACTCTACAATTTACATACGCACACTCTCCTTGAATAGTCAATACACAAGAAACACATGCTTCGTCCTGTCCAGTCATAAATGTATGAGTTAGACAAAAAATTTACTTTGATTTTAAATATGATCTAAATTCATTTTATCTTTCAAATTTATATTTTTTGTTTCCAAAGTGTTCATATTAATTGCACGTAATAAAATATTTCCATCAAAAAGTAGTTGTAATACACATGATTGAAAATGATACTTTAGAATTAACTTAACTATTGATACTTTAGAATTAACTTAACTAATTTCTTTTTATAAATTAATTATTTAATTCTTATATTAAAAGATCGTTGAAGTGCAAGCGCATTCATCACTAATTTCATCTTGAAAATTAATGACACCCACAAGCTAATACTAATATTAAAATATATTAACTCTGCATTAAAATCCAATAGTTTTTTTTAACTCTATCTCTATTAAATATGCAATACACCCATGAGAACTGAGTTGAAAAATAATAAATAAGAGATAAAATTGTGCATTGATATGAAAAAAGTAATAATATAACTTATAAATAGAATAAAAAAATCACTCTCTTTATCCTATAGATTTTACCAAAGTACCTGTTTACTATGGTTTCAATACTGCATCTGCATACAGCAGATGGATAAAAATCTCTTATACGTCTCTTTGATTGAGAGGAGTTGCTCCAATCCAGGAACACCTCTTGTCATATAAATACAATTCATCTCCACAACAAGTGTGCCCCACTACATATAACGTACCATTAAATGTGTGAGCCTGATTTAACTCGCCAAAAACATGAACGGCTGTTGTCATATATAAATATAACTGGTCCCTAGCTAGCTTGGCATCTTGTGTGCGCATATGTCAAGTCATTAGTATGCATCTGCTTCAATCTCTGGACCAAACTCAATGGAATTATTGATACATGACACACATATATGTCATTATGGCAAAACGCGTTTAGATGTGCTATCTCTGTGTCTTTAACATCAGAGTTAATTAACTTTTTTAAAAAAATTAAAGATGCAAATTAATTAATCTTTTTTTTAAAACTAATTTGTCTGACTTATAAATTTATATATAATCTAACAATAAATATAAATATTTCTGAATGTATGTTATAATTAAGTGATTTATTTAACTTTTTTTAATCACCCCTGAAAAATCAAATGACTTTTATGTTAAGAATGGAGGTATTAATAATCAAGACACTATCAGGTGTCATAATATTAATGCTCCAAATGTGTGAGGTTAATTGCTGAATGAAGCTAAGACAAGTTTTATAGTTGTAAATGGCACGTACGGCACTTCACATACTGATAGTTTCATGAGGCCCAGAATGATTTGGGAGATCCGCGTACGTCATGAGAGTAAAATCAATCAAACTCATATAGGGTAAATGTGAGTGGAGAAAGATAATTAACAAAGAGAGCATCGTATCAAAATCTAATCAAGTTTGACGGGTTGGCTAGTGAATCAGATCATTGATCCATCTAGTTAAAAGTTTTAGATGGGTCGAACATTTTGAAATTTATATATGATTGTTGACACTCTCTAACATGTGTGAATTCTAACAAGAGATTATATGATTGTCAATCGAACAATCTCTAACAAATGTGAACTATAAAAAGAGATAATATGTATGATGATTATCAAGCCGGCCAGGTAGGTGTAAGCATGATAACCCAAATGAAGAAGCAAACTTGGATTTGCTTCATAAAGTTGAACCCAATAGCTCTAAGCTGATATTGTATCTTGGTGGTCTCTGTCAAGTGGGTGACTTCCATTACCCTCTATCTTTTGAATTTCTCTTCGTCACAAGGTGGACTTTAAAACTGCTTGAGGGCTAGCCACGTGCAATATGAAACAACCCAAAATGCTGGAAATAGCAATTATAATAAATAATAATAAAGCATCGATCACTCTCTCATCCATTGCATGCGTACGTCTTCACATTACACTTCCCCTTCTTTGCTTTCCACAAGTGAAGAAATATATATACATATTTATCATTACTTCAGAGTAAAATATTCATTATATCTTGCCAAAACTACTAATTAAACTACTAATTAAAATATTCATTATTGTTTAGTAGCGTCCAAAAACATAATTAACCTCTTTACCTTCAATATCTTAATTAAATTAAAATAACTTGTACCACAAGTTTTTTCTGAGAATTTTTTCCTTGTAAAATTTTTTCACATAAAGACAACCTTGGATATCATCATAAAGAAATGTGTAAAAGTTACTTTGTCACTATATATAATAATTATTGGAAGAGAAACATATAGAAATAAAACCTAACGTAATTAAGTATCTGGTAGAAAAGGCTAGAGCTAAACCAATTAGCTAGTTAATGGTCCTCTTGGTTTTGTATGTCACTTTCTTTTTTGGGTGAATCTTTGGATGGGATGGTCATTAATTCAAGCACGAAAAATTGATCAGTCGGCACCAAAAAAAAAACAAAAGCAATAAGGCGCATGCTTGCGTTCTATTATTCCAAATCAAACTTGTGATCATTAAAGGCCTCATCATGATATAGAAGACCACTTCTATCTATAAAGATAATCCCTCACCATATATATATTACGCTTTTCTTTTTCTTTTATGTTTTAATTAGTCAACTCGAGCAAGTAAGAGGGGTTGACATTTAATTAGAAAATTGCTTAAAAACTTACGTTAACGTCTAGATTAATTGGTTTGCACTTGTGTCGTTTAAATAAGCCACAGAAAATGTAGGTTTAACTCACTTTCTCCACAAGACAATCTTGGCCTTTACGCTTATAAATCCTCAAGAGTGATGCAACATACATATACATACATACATTTATATATATATATATAACCCGTCAGGTGCAAAAGTTGGCTTAATTCACTCAGTGTGGAAGAGTTGAAAATACATTGCATGTTGAAGCAAAGACACTTGGTTTAGTTTCGTGATTTCAACTCTTTATTCAGAATTTAATGTCATACGACTTCAACCTTTGACTATATTGTTCATTTAGAAATAAATTTCCTAGCATAATAAATATATACGTAGTGTGAGGATATTCGGATCTTTTATTTCCCAAAAGTAATAACCGATGTTTAATATTCATTAAAAATTTTAAAGAAAAATATATTCTTTTACAATATTTAAATTAGGATTAATACAATATTTGATCCTTCCAGTTTATTTTCATTTTGATTTTAGTCCTTATAGTTTTATATTATAAATTTTTATCCTTCAAATTTCTTTACATCTAAAACATTAGTACCTATGTTATAAATAAAACATATACTATATTTTAGTAACCTTTTAAATTAAATAGAAAGTGAGACAGTTTGGTTAATCGTTTTGTAAGTAACTACATATAGATGGTGTGATGAGATCAATATTTTGACATTGTGCTTCAATTTTATGGAATATTATTTCATTAAACTCTCGTAATCACATACGCAAGCTATTTATAGAAAATAAGTGTGATGTTCTTAAGTTCATTTATACTTTCAAAGGAAGATTATAGTTACTAAGATTTATTCCTAATTCTAATATTTTTCATATATCAATTAACTATCACAACTGACAATCTGACATCACGTTCCTATGTCTCAAAGAAAAATTATAGTTACCACAATTTTTCCCCATTAAACTGGCCATAGTCTCCTGCAATCAAAACCAAATTGTATTTAGCCACCTTAATCTATTGTCTTAATTATGATTTCCCTCCTATGAATATTTTGGGACAAAGATGAAGGTGCATATTAAGTTGGAGAGACCTAAAAGTTACAATAGGATAGCGAATAAAAAAAGTATCAATATAAAATCAATTGCAAATGGGGACAATGATGGAAAATTATTCTCGTGTAAATGAT
This sequence comes from Vachellia collinsii, assembly GCA_006871305.1. Classification (NCBI taxonomy): domain Eukaryota; kingdom Viridiplantae; phylum Streptophyta; class Magnoliopsida; order Fabales; family Fabaceae; genus Vachellia; species Vachellia collinsii. Next base: position 11,804 of record QFDD01001088.1, read on the forward strand.
TGTGCCTGTAACTTCTACATTATATAGCATATAATTCATACCAACATCGATCGATAATGAATATAAAATACAAAATCTAGTCTCTATATTAAATTTATACATGCATATATATATATAGTGTTCATTGTTGATTGATGCTTTGCATACCCACCTTTCTGAAACTATCGAAGCTATATATTTAATTATTAAATGTCTGCAACCGCCATGGATCTTTCAATTAAATTTCAACCTTAATTACTGTCACGACCTATATTCGTCTAAATGAATCCACCGTCTAACTTGGGAGAAACGGAAGAGAAAAAAATGGAAAATATAATTGTTTTATTTGTTTAAAATCAAATTGATGATGTATCATTGTACAACAGTAGAACGTGTCATCGAAAGGAGCCACTTACTTTGATTCTAAAGGTATCACCAACTTTTTTGGCAGCTTCTAGTCTTTGAAGGATTAGGTCACAAATATTTATTAAGTTTCGATTTGGTGGGTCACACTCTCCTAATACATTACAATATTATCATTCATAATCTATTATCACCAAAATATTATTTATATGTGTATATAATAGTTTTGGAAAGAGATAAAATAACACATGATACATAAAAACAGAATAATCATGCTTTATGCTATACTATTTTTCTTTTTCATCAAGTTCATGATTTTATAAATATATAAGCAATCTAAAATTAGATCATATGTACTATGTAATATATTATGATAAATAAAATAATAATCATTTAATTCTTTCTCAAATGTCACCACAACATCATTCACGTACTCGCTATTAAAATTTAGTGGCTAAATTATACCTAATATCATGAGGTCAAGAAATTAGCAAGCAAATATTGACCTCTATAACTTAAAATTTAATAATGAATTCCTGTAAACTTAATTTATGCAAACACGCTCTCATATTATTAATTTAGTTGTAATTTCAACACTGGAAAATGTGGCAGAGGTTTTATGCACGCATCACTTAGTTAAAGAGTTATTTACACAATATCATGGAGATGATTTGCATATGGCTCAGAATTAATATAAAGGAGTTTTATGTAATTTATCCTATATATATTTCACTTGGAAATTTCATGGACATATACTTTTTTATATTTTTATGTATATAATAATATAGAAATGAATGAAAAGATATCTTTCAAATTATTCATAACTTACTTTATCGTTCTTTATTGTTTACACGGGATTTACTGATGATTAAAAGGTCGAAAAGTACAATATGGTTGGTCGATAACCAAAATCTGGGATACTTTATACAGTGTGTGTGTGTGTCTGTCTGTCTCTCTCTGTCTGTGTGTGTAATAGGAAGTATGCAGAAATCCTAGTACTTTTCTCAGCTTTTCAACTTCAAATTCACACCAGGAATAATAAAAATAAAGATATATATATATATATCTCTCTCTCCACACTTTGGGCGATTAAGATATAATAATTTACTTTTCAAATATTAATCATATTAGTAAATCGATATCTAAATTAGATTGTATAATTATGAATTTTTAGAGAAAGAATGACACAAAAAAGATTAAAACTGTACCGATAAAGAGTCACTTTTTTCAATTATACTTATCTTTCTCTCATTACATTAGGATATGCCATAAATAAGCATGGGGCATATTATTCATACCGATATGGTAATACCTTGACATTGCTTTTAAGAATCCAATAAACATGTTCAGAGCAATGATATATATATCCCAGTATGCATGAAAATAATTCATATATTATGTAGAAGTTAACATCTCAGCTTAATATAGATAAATAAATAATATTGATTACCTTGACTTCCAAATATTTTCCGATTTTCTATTACTAATAATTTTGAAAACTAATTGAGTATCTGACGTACGACCCTGACTTATCATCGAAGTTGTTGAGAATATATATATATATATATTATACGAACAACAATTGACTTTGACCGAATCAAATTAAGAATAAGAAGAAACCTCATTCCTTGTTTGTTTCCCCTACAACACGTATAAGAACAAGAAGGCTTCTGCCACATATCTGTGAAGCCTTTGGGTACTTACAGAAGCCTTTGTTCCATCATCAAGTGCTAAAAACTGGACTGTACTTAAAATAAAGAACCTGTTCAATGATAATTTTTAATTAAATTTGATTCAATTAAATAGTCTTATAGAAAAATATTCCCAAGCTTCAAGATATGCTACCAGAGTTAGATTCATAATTTAAGTATGTTAAAAAATTAGTTAAGTTAATCATTTATAATAAATATAAATTAATTTTCTTAAATTACTTTCTTTCATCATCATTACACTTATATATAAACTCTTTAAAATACGCTATCAATAATAATACTTTAAAACAATTATTATAAATTTTGAAGACAAAGCTAATTGCGATCATATATTTAAAATGAAATTCAATTTTAAATTAACTCTTATGCTACAAACTTTCATGCATATATCAAATGTCATATATGTATCCGTGTGTGTCAAAAAAGGGACTGTTAATCCCACTTCTATACTGCCTCTCAAAGTCTAATTCAAAAGCATACCAAATAATTTTCTTAAAAAAAATATTTGACGCTCTCAAGCTCCAATATTTGTATTTGCTTTTGATATTACTATTGAAATTAATTATTAGGAATCTAGTTTGTATTTAATTTAGAACATCTGGGGTACGTAGGGGCTCAGAAATTCATCACCTTATATTACAAATAAGATCGCCAACCCACACCATAGATGACTTTCTGTCTCTAGTTACCTCTTTTGTTCTATTCATTATTTTCTTAATTGATACAAATTAAGACTGGACAAAATTTATCAGGTTAAATACGTACAGTCAATCTGAATTACCCAATGAAAAACATATTCTTGTTTTTTCTCAATTTTTTTAAAAATAGTATAGATATATCTAGGTTATACCAAAGTCATAGTAGAGGGATTAAAAACTTCAATTTTTTTGTCAACTTATTCAATGTGTGTTTAATATTATTGATATTGATCTATAGAGCCATTAAATTCGTGCTTGAAAATAAGCATCCGTGCAATAAAACTCGTTTAGAGTCAAAAGATCCGTTTGATTATGATAATAAATGATTCAAATAAATTTTGATAAAGTTTCAAGTAGCCATTGCAATTAATAATCTATTTGGCTGTTACCATATATGCACCCAGACTGCCCATCCAGTGCCCTCCTGTCCTTTGGAGTACAATGTTTTTTTAATTCTTCATACAAACATCCTTTAGGAATTGTCTGAATCACTATTTTTTGTTCTTGAACTGCCCTCTATCTAAAACAAAGATAAAAGCAACTTTCTTTAATTTGTTTTTGCAGTGCTTTCCCATTAAGTCAAATTAAAGTATTAATAATTAGGCTCAGACAATTTTTCAAAAAGTATTTTCTGTATTAATACAAACTCAAATCTAAAAGGCTGAAACTTTGTACTTCAACACAACACGGCCAATAACCTTCATTGAATGAGGGTGCTTTTTAAAAAATAAATTTAAAATATCTTGAATGTGGTTAACTATTTCAACTAGATTTTTTTTATAATCCTTATAAATGAGATTTGGGGGGAGTGGTTGAAAAAATAAATAAATATCAGCAACCATAGTGCATAGCCTTCTCTAATGAGTCTGCGTATTTATTATATTTTGGTATTATTTGACCAATATAACTTTCAAAAATGTTGAAAATATTCTAACCTGGACTGGCCGTAACTAGGTACTAGTATTGTTTTTTTTTTTTAAGATTCAAAGTGACGTGTGTATACGGCTTGGGCCACAAAAAGTAAAAATTCTCTTAAGAATTGGCCAAAAAAAAAATCTCTTAAGAAGGAAGAGAGAGAGAGAGTCAGGAATGGAATTAAACGAGAAGATGCATACACAGAGGAGGAAACACTTGGAGAGGGGAGGGAACAACTGACAGGTAAGGGCATGCAGAAGAAAGACAGATGGAAGAACGTTTGTTGAGTTTCGTGCACGAGTCCTGGGTGTATTATTATAATCACTTGTCTTTTTTTTTTTTTTTGCCAGGGTATTATAATCACTTGTGACAGACAATTCACATAAAATTATACGGCAAAAATTATATTAAAGTCCTAATTAAAGATATGAAAAGCTTTTGCCTAGTAATACAATTTTCACTTATTATTCATAAGTTACGAGACTTTTTAGATATTATTTTCTTTCACAGACACTTTAGTGTGATTTTAGAAATCATTATATATTTAATTTGTTTTCGTTCATAAAGAATAAAAGACAAATTTTTTCCAAAAAAAATCATTTAATAACATAAAATTAAGTTAAACGATTTTTTAATATTTAAATTTGTTTCAGAATTTTCATAAATTAAAAATTATAAAATAAAAAGGGGCAGAAAATTAAGAAAGAATTAATTTTGCAAAAATTTGTATTATTTATTACGTGTAATATTTTCGATATCACAAGACTATACTAGATTAGATGGATAATTGATATTAGACTGAAAATTGGGCCCATAGTATGAAAGCTAAAATTATATACATGTTGATTGATAATTTTTATTTTTCATTATTTATATTTATTACCAAATTAGTATTTTTCACAATACATATTTTTTAAAAAAGAACTAAAATAACTTAATGATATTCACCATATCATGTAAAAAAATTTAATGATTTTACGCTAGAATATAATGTTAACAAAGTATAGTTAATATCAATAGTCATCATTTAATGTTGAACTTTAATCTATTGTGATATTTTTTTTTGTGGTCTAGTCAGAATACTTAGTTTTGTATTATACTTCTGGAGAAATTTATATTTTTATGGAAAAAATAATTAAAAGTCAAGTTGATGGATGTTCTCATGTTCATGAGAATGGTAAGACAAACGGGCATACAATTATTTTTTAAAAATAATAATATATAGGAAAATAATGAAAACTTAAAAAGCTGAAAGTGATTGGCGTGATGTATTAATTCGTGAATATTTGTAAAATACACTCGTAAGTAATAACGGCGGCCAGAGTGGGCCTTGGAGAACCAGAAAGTTTTGCGGTGGTGGCCTTAATTAAATAAAAAAAAATTAAAGAGGAAATAGTGAATGAAGGTGGATGCTTCATCATCATTTAAAAGGAGAACATGGGCGATGGGATCCTTAGGTGCTCTTGTTCCATTTCAGGCACAGAGCTCTCTCTCTCCCTCTCTCTCTGAAACCAGAGCTTGAAGATGGGAAGAGCTCCTTGCTGTGCAAAAGTTGGGTTGCACAGAGGTCCATGGACTCCTAAAGAAGACGCATTGCTCACTAAGTATATCCAAGCTCATGGCGAAGGCCAATGGAGATCCTTGCCCAAACGAGCTGGTATTCCAACTCTCTCTTCTTCTTCTTCTTCTTCTTCTTCTCTGGCTTGTAGCCTCCTGCTGTAAGAGAAAATCATGTTCGAAAAGAACTGTCGGCATTAAATGTGTTCACGTGTAGCAGGATTCTTCTCTCTTCTTCTTCACTCGTTAACCTCATTCTTCTCACCTATCAATCTCTGTTTTATCTTTGTTTTCACCCAATCTCTCTTCCTCCGAATTAGTCATCCTTGAGATACAGATACAAGTATTATGTTAATTAGATCCCACACCCTCACGCGTCACTCTCACACACTTCATTATTGGAACAGTCTCTCTCTCTCTCTCTCTCTCTCTCTGTGTGTGCTAGTTTTCAAACTTGTTAATTATTTTGTGGGTGTGCAGGGCTTTTGAGGTGTGGAAAAAGTTGCAGGCTGAGATGGATGAACTATCTGAGACCAGACATAAAGAGAGGGAACATAACACCAGAAGAAGACGACCTCATAATCCGAATGCATTCTCTTCTCGGGAATCGGTGGTCTCTCATTGCAGGAAGATTGCCCGGAAGAACAGATAACGAAATCAAGAACCACTGGAACACACATCTCAGCAAAAGGCTAAGGAACCAAGGAACCGAACCAACCACCCACAAGAACCTCTCCTCCTTGCCTAATAATTCTCATAAGAGGAAGACGAGTAATAGGAAGAAGAAGAGAGGAAAGGCGCGTGAGAATAATGAAGCAGAAGCAGAGAAAGATGGAGAGACGAAGACAATTGTGTATCTGCCGAAGCCAATCAGAATCACGGCCTGTCTGTCTTCTTCAATTCTCAGAAGTGACAGTAACCAGAACTTGAACTCGTTCGATTCCAACTCAGCGAGTGGATCTACGAGCCATGAGAAGGATCAAGAAGGGAATAAGCTTGTCTGGGGAGAGAATAAGGATAATAGCTATAACTATAACTATAACAGTAGCGATTATAATAATTATAACTATACTTGTGGGCGTGACGAAGAAGAAGATCACGGTGGATTTGTGGGCTTGCTAGAGGCGGAAGAGCATGACCAGTTGGTCAACGGGTCAGAGGAGATGGAGGGGCAATCGGAGTTTCCAACGTCGGCGGAGCAACACGGGACGCTCGAGAAGCTGTACGAGGAATACTACCAGCTCTTGAATAACCAACAACAGAGCCAAGAGGAGCTTGAGTCTTTTGCTGAATCCTTGCTGGTTTGATCCAAATATTAATTAAGTTAATATCTCAGAATAAAAATTTGATCCACCAGCTAGCCTACCTTGTTAATATACAGCTTCATGTAATTTCGTCCTCTCCCTCTCACCCTGAGCATCTCTCTTTGTTTTCTTTTTAATTTCTTATTGGGGGTCGACATTTTGGAAGAGTAAATAATTAAGAACAATAATGTCATGTGAAAACTGATCAAACGTGCTTACCTTCTGGTCCACTCTCTGATTTAAGATTTGTGTGTGAAAAATACATCAGTGAAGTGAAGTAATTGTTTTTTTTTTTAACTCTTGTATAGCATGCTCTATGCATGTATGTAAAATTAATCTAACGATGAAGGGTATTGATACAGATACTTCTTAAAAGTAGCTCTCTCATAATAAGCAATTAAATTATTGTTTCTTTTGTTATCATAACATACGTAGGTTTGATATAATTCGTTTTTTAAGTCAAAAAAAATGGCACCAAACTTTAGAAATCGGGTGCTAGTGTGAGCAGTCACAAATCACGTGAATGTATAACACACATGTGTGTGTATATGTGTTATACTTATTCAATTTCAAGATATATGTTATTTTATTTAATATATACGCATATACAAATTTAAAAAAAAAATTATTGAATAGTCTACAACATAATAAAGTTTAGCAATAGTCCAATTAAAGAGATAGTATAAATTTTTATCACTAAACTTCACTCAATATAACTCGGCTCTTAATGATAATATATAAAGTTATAAGTAGTTACGGGAATTCGACTGTATTTAAGTAAAAAGAGTTATTAGGACTGACTTAAGAAACTATAAGGATTAATTTTTTTTTTCAAAATCAAAAGATTAAATCAATACTTGAAAAGAGTTGAAGAATCAAACATTATATTTTTTCCCTTAACGTAGTAAAAATATTATGCAAGTATATATATCACACTCCAACTATCATTAGTTTTATTAATGAAAGAAAAAATGGTACAAAAATAATTAATACATGGTTGATATTCTAAACTAACACTAATTATTTTAAAACAAAAATATAACTTTACGAAAACAGTTATTTTTGAAACAAATGAAGTAATTAACATATAAAATAATTGAGAGAGAACGGACACACACTTTTGATAATGTACGTACGCCTCATATATAGAAATGAAGCTCATTTATGTATCTATCTTTTTGTGCCCTTGAGGTAAAGTATACTTCAAGAAATTCAAATCTTGTTTGACTCTTCTACAATTTTTCAAAAAGTTGAAGTTGTACGTTAAAATTTATTAAATTAATGATACGACAATAATGTTAAAATTAAGTACAAACTTGAGTGATGCCATTGGTGGGCGTTAATATTAATTAAGTATAACTTATAATAACATTAATAACTTTTTAAGTTTTTGTCAATTGGAAAAAAATATTCAGTTCTAAATGTATAATATATTTACTTAATTTGATCAAATTACTGATATTAGTTAATATGACATATTTTTTCTAAAATATTATAATTATCTTTCTTAATTCTCTCACTCCCTCTCTTATTTGATTATCATTGAGATTAATAGGGTAATTTATAAGAAAACTTGATAAAAATTAGAAATATATTATATATTTTAAATCAATATCAACTCCCCAATTAAGTCATATTTATCACTGGATGAGGAGTAAATTTTCTCCCCCACCCCCTTTCTTCAATATGTCTCCCTACAACTTTATGTAATTTGTGTGGTATTATTTCAGGAATCATGCCATTTAAATACATGAAGATCGAACATTTATATTAAAAATTTTATTCAATCCAAGGTCATAATTTGATCAAGTATCTGTTAAAAACATACCGAAATCGGTGTTGATTGCTATACTTTCGCGGAAAAATTTATGAAACTAAATTCTAAACAGTTAATTTTGTCAACGAACGAAATTTTTTCTTTGAAAAAAAACGGAGATCCATGTACTAGCAGAGAGTTTCTTTTTCCTTAAATTGGCGTACTGATCAAACTAAAAGCGTTGAATTATGATAAGTGTATAAAATGTGTTTTCCCAATTAAATTCCATTCTTCCCTCATCATTGACAATAGTTAAAACAATAAAGTATAATAAGTTGACTAAAAAATATGTAAATAAAATATCAGTGTATAATTATGCTTTCGAAACCCATATATAAAATTAGAATTGATATAACGTTTAATTCATGATATGTAATCGCTTCATTAATACACTCCATTACACATTTTTTGTCAAATTTTCTAAGTTAAAAAAATTATTGTTTCCTTCTCAAAATTGATTTAAAAATTGCACTTATTTTGTCCGGGATCGCATGTTTTCAAACGAAGTAATTATATTTAATGTGTACAAATCTTCCACTCATTAAATTGTACAAGAAATCTATATAGCTAGCGTCATCAAAATCTAAGTGAGCAAAATTTTTAAGTCCGAGCTATGGGTATTACAGATTTAGCATGTCTTGTGAACAATCGTTTGTTCATATTAAAAATTTATGTTTATTGTAGAAAGATACAAGTTTTAACAATTGCAGGCATGACGTTTTGAGTCCCTAAAATATATATGCTGGCAAAATTAAATTGATTTTCACATTTAATATTAACATTGGCGATTAACATTTTTGGAATTTTGGTTGTAACTAGAAATCAATTTGGAAATTTTTTGTTCAAAGCCAAATTTAGAAATTAATTGTTCGAAAAGATCTCAAATTCCTAAAATTATTCTAAAGGACCTTAGACATTTTCAATGAAAAATTAAAGAAAAAACGCCTCGACTAAAATAACACCCAGTCATTTGCAAACAAAGCCCCCTCCTCTCTTTTTTTTTTCAGTTGCCGGCAATGGTAATACCACGATTGCCGGCGACTTTTTCAACTTTACTGCTGCTATATATCCTCGACACTTTTTTTCCTTGTGATATTTATGAAATTTTATACAATTTTTTTTTTCAAACAATTATACTTACAAGTCAAATGAAGGGGATTTTAAATTTTTACGGTGATATCTAAAAAAACCATTTTATGCTGAAACTACAAGAATTTAGCACCCAATAAACACACTAATTAAAAGATTTAATACTCAGAGAAAGCAAATTCATATGTCCATATAAGAGAATGTAGCACTCAGGAAACATAAATTTACAATAAAAAAGTTCAAGGTCGAAAATTTAGCAGACCTCCCTTCTTCTTGTTTCGCTCACTGGGCACAATGAATTTTTCTGTACTCCCTCATACTGGGGTTCTCATGTTATATTTTGTGTGTCATTTGCTATTTTTTTCTTCTCTTGTTTTGTTTAAATTCTAATTGTTTGATTGTTCTTAAATCCATTTATTTCCCGTGATCTCGACCTCAGCAAAGTACTTCCTTTCTTTTTTTTTGCTTTTTCCGGACAAATTATCAATTATGAGATCTCATTAGAATCTAAATAATCCGGATTTAAACTTGATATGCAGCTCTAGATCAGGTCTCCGTTTAAATAAATGAATGTGTGTGTGTGTGTGTGTGTTTTTTTTTTCCCTCTCAAAAGAGTTAGATAGCCTCATGATTAACTTATATTCCAAATTTGGTAGATGAATCCTTTTACTCGATGCGAAGATGCTAATTATTAAGTACGCCTATTGCTCATGTGGTCCATAATTCTATATATAACGTGCTTGTAATATGTGTGTGTGGTGTGGGTTGGTTCGTGTGTATTCAATTAAAATAAAATTTAGCATAGCAACAAGCTCACATAATTTAGAGAAATTTTTTTAATTATTCCTCAAATTTGCCTCAATTATTGTGCTGGTCACTAAAATTTAATCTTTAATAATCAAGTTCCGAAAATTTCTCAAGCATACCCTAATGGGGTTGGATCTAACCCAATAGAATAATCCCTAATAACGTGATGAATTAAAATTTAAATTCATCTAAAAGATATATTTATATTTAATGTTTAACAATACTTTAAATAAAATTGTCTTCAATAAAAAAATCAAGTTATATATTGAATTTTTATGGTTTCAAAAGGATGTGGCTAGGGGTTATGTTACAAAAAGCTAAGGGGTGTGAATGAAAAATGTTTTTAAGTAAGATAATTGATTCTTTAATTTCTTAGGTTGAGGACATATAATCATAAATGTACTGTAATTTTGTATGGTTATAAAACCATAGAAACTTTATTGATATAATGATTAAATTTCAATGACCAAGTTGATAAGTGGGGTAGAATTGAAAGATCAAAAGTTTCACTGTCCCCCTAATTTATATTCTGTCACTGTAGGCATGAGCATTGATACCCACACACACATATTTTTGGAGTTATCTTGTATATGTAAATTTCAAAATTATATTTATAATCAGGGAATGAGGGAGTATATAATATAATTTTCTTATTGATTGGCCGGATATATTTTCTTCAAACAACCTCGATAAATGTTTCACAGAGCGCAAGATCCTAGGCTATATAAACAACAAAAGGGCATGCCTTTGTCAAGGAGTAGTTCAGTGAAAGACAAATGATAACTACATGTGTGGCCTTATTCGGTAATATAGAACCTCGAATTTTTATCATTTCTGTATATTTACTATATATGTGTTTTCAAGTACTGCGCATTAGTTGTAATTTTTTCCACCTTTTAGGGTATTGTTTGGCATATGATACACAAATCATAATTTTATAGTAGGCATTAAAATTTAACTACTAGTCAATACATGAAGAACCAAAATAATAATCAAATCTGATAATTAGATTCCACTACTTTCTTCAGTAATTAATTAGATTTCACCATCTTTCGCTCGTATTAAATACCATTCGTGATTTCATCATTATAGTTGATACACATGTGTACATAGTGTCATTTTTTGTTCCATGGATCTTATAGTCAACAATGTTTTACAATCGTGTTTGACCTTTAGGCAAATTCTAACGGTTGTTATACACGTGCCATATGCACCAAATTCCATTTCTATTAAACTATAGTATGCTGGACAGCTAGTGCAACTACCTAGTGTTTATGATATTCATATGCATGCAAACTAATACTATAGCCATGACTTAATTTAACTTAATGAATCCAATTGCTGTAATAACTGGATATTTTTCATGTGTGTTGCATGGGGTTGTGTATCTTATTATGTCAAAAGGTAGAATTAATTTAACTCCATAGTAATTGATTCAAACACGCCTCTGCAAACCTGTGGTCATTTATCAATGAGCAGTAAATACGTGTGGATAAAAATGATGTCGCAATATTAACATTTAATAACTTAAGTGAATTTCATAATATTTTGAAATATTTTTCTATAAATCACATTCGTTGTTCTATTTGTTGCTTTCCTATCTAAACCAAGTATAAGAATATTGATGTCATCTATAAATTTCACTTTTGATAAAGTAGCATAAAATTAACCATGAGTGAAAATAGACCTAGATAGGTACAAACCAACGTTGGTCATTGATAGACACTGACTTTTGTTAATTGTTATAACAAATGATAATATGATTGAAAATTATCATCTTGTCATTGTAAATGTTAGTTTAGATTCTAATGAATTCAAATCCATTCGATGGATCAATACTTCATGACTTGCGCTTGTACCGTTGAGAGCGATTGCTTTAACGAAGTGTTTACCAAGAAATGTAACCTTCACTCTTGTGCCATTGCATAGCCCTATAGCTTGATGACAGTCACTATAAAAAACATGATATTAACAACTGAATTACCGACAGAATTTTGGTTTGCCATGGAATAAATTTAATAGAATTTCCGATTTTCCGTGTCTAATTCAATCAAAAATTTAATGTTTTTGATAGTGAGTCTAGCAGATGAAAGTCAGAATTTTATAGTGTTCAAGAATTCTATAGTATACAACTCTGGGATTTTTGTCTTCGCTTTCCCATCATGGGGTAAGCCAATTCGGCCATCAACAATGTCCAAAAGACAATCTTGAAATTGTTTTAGTTTCATATTGTCTAGCGTTGAACTTGAGGATAGTTGCATGTTTTTGGTGAGTTGGAATAACTTGCAATGGCCCTATAGAGTATGGTCAAGTTGACAATATCTGCATGGCTACCTTTTGGGATCACAGGCAATATTTGTCTGAAGTCTCCTCCCATGACAAAACATTTACCTCCAAATAGACTATTACACTTCATTATATCCCTGAAAGTCCTATCAACAACTTATGCACAATAATATTTTACCATTAGGGCTTTGTTCCAAATGATCACTTTCACACACCTGGTAAGTCTACATGTAGATCAATTCAACTTATTTAGAGTTAATAATGAATGCAACAATGTGTAATAATTCATATTCTTTTGAATACACTCGTGTTTGAAGACAAATTTTAAAAGTTGCTATACACGTGCCATAACCACCAAATTCCATCTCTATTAAACTATAGCATGCTGGAAAGCTAGTGCAAATGCCTAGTGTTTACGATACTCATATGCATGCAAACTAATACTATAGTCATTGCTTAATTTAACTTAATGAATCCAATTGTTAGAATAATCGATAGGTTAAAATATACATTTATAGTTTGTTTATGATTAGCTTTTGAAAAGTAATTATATGGAATCTGAGGTAAGTATGTGAGAAGAGTTTTATCTCGGTTTACGTAAAAGTGATTATGGAGAGGGTTGACTTTTAAGTTTATATTAAATTTCGGTTTAGTCCATTAAATTTAAAAAGTACATTTTTAGTTCTTTTATCTTTACACCGTTAGTTTTATTTAACAAAAAATGACTAGTCGTCAAATTTAAAAGGTGAATTTGCAATTAAATAATCATAAAACATGATTAAATTTTAAAATATAAAAATGATTATATTGAATACTTAAAGTTTAAGTATTTTTTATCATTATTTTATTGCAAAATCACCTTTTACATTTGATGAACATTCAGTTTCCGTTAAATAAAACTAATAGTGTTAAGATAAAAGAACTATAAATGTATTTTAAACTTAGGGATTAAACTGAAACTTGATGTAAAATTAAAGGATCAAATTTATACATTAATTAGCCTGATTGATATTGATCGCAATTCATTAGTAGAATTTTTAACTAGTCATGGCTTAGTAATTTGATACTACATCCGGTCTTTAGTGCTAAATACCTAATTTTAAAATATCAAAAATTAGTTAAGTTAGTTATTTAATATGAATGAATGTTGTCTTTTTTGAAATTGTTAATCATATATATTAGAACTTTCCTTTGATATCTAGCTCTTACGCTAATGATTGATTGGAAGTGTTATAATATTAAAATTTTGAAAAATAAAATATATATATCTTTAAAGTTTAAGTCTACAAAGTTTCGCCTACTTTATAATTCAGTCCTTAATTGATACTGGTTTTAAAACATCAAATAAATCTGACCCCAAGATTAATATAAACTTTTATAAGAATGATAATATAAAAAGAAAACACCACATCCTGGGCGAAGTTTTATTTGATATCTATACGGTATTCAAAGTACGAACGCATTCATTTGAAGTTTTGAAACCTTAAAGATCAAGTTATAATACCAATTAATCAAACAAGAACTAAATCACAAACTAGGTGAAATTTCAAGGATCAAAAGTTATCTTTTGCCAAAACTTTTTAGAAACAATTCATAAGAATTAAAAAGTTAGTTACAGAATTATATGTGTATTATTATTTTCAAATTTATCCTTGTAGTTCATCTTTTATTTCGTCAATTATATCCTCATCTAATTATTAGTCACTCTCTCCTCACTTATGTTAATGAGAGAGATAGAAAAAATGCTTTTAACGTTTTGTTTATTTTTTAAAAATGACATATAAAAGACAAAAAAAACTTTAAAAAAAAATGTACCTGCACTACAATAGAGCACAAAGTAGAGAATCAAGGCATAGGTCTAGTCTTCTCGTAAGTGAACCCGAATTACCCCCATCAGTCTCATTGATTGTATGGATATTCACTCATTTATTGGATGTGTTATTAAAATTATTTGAAATATAGTACTCCTTCATATACTTAATACAAAATCAACTTTATAATTTAATTTATTCATTTAAATTAATATTATATTAAGGATTAAAGGTAGTCAATAATTTTTTTTTTTTTGAATTTTTTCACGGACTCAAGACCAATCTAAGCTTATTACTGCAATCGATGATATATAGCTAAATATTATCTCATTAGGTGATGATATATTGTTAAACAATCACACTGTATCAAATTACTAAAAAAAATATGATTTTAAATATAACGACTAGCTAGATCGATTATAGAATATATTTTCATGTGCGCTCGATCAGAATGAATTGCATGATTTTCACATCATACGCTACCATGTCATATCAAAACGATACGTCTTGATGTCATAATCACAAGATTAGCACACTAATATCAGTTTAAATTTGATTAATTATAAAGAAAGTCGATTTCGGCAT
>QFDD01001089.1:0-23072 GCA_006871305.1 Vachellia collinsii
ACACACAATTTTGAACATCTCAAGCTATGAAGATCTGACAGATTCAACGAGGATTACAGCTAGTGATGATTATGATGATTGTGGGCAAGTGAAGTTGATCCGTTCCGCAAATTTAGCTTCTTGTTCATTGATTTGCGTCGACGTCATCGTGAGCACTCCAGATCTGTGCCGACTTTGTGAGCTTGAAGTTTTTGGTTTCCTTATTTTTAATTCTTGCTTGTATTCCCGTATCAGTGTCAAAGGTTGTTTTAGAATTCTTGGTTGTATTCCTATATCTGTTTGTTTAATCTGGTTAGATCTGTTGTTTGGTTCTAGTTTCTATTCAAATGAGCAACTTTGGTTTGTAGGATTTTGAATTTCATATGAGTTGGATGCAAGCTTTGTTGTTGAAGATTGATTAAGTTATTTTGTAATATGGTGTGGATGAAGAAATTGTCGGGGTTGCTCAACTGGAACTTTTTTTCCAAAGAAAAAATGTAACTTCTTAGACCTCATGTAATATATGCGGTCTTAAAAATCTTTACATGTTGTCTAAAATGAACCTCACTTTTTAAATTAGTCTTATCTAAACCATTTCTACATGCGAAAGCGATTTTTATGAGATCTAAAAAGCAATTTTTGCACTAATGTTTTTAATGGATTTAACGAGTTGATGTGTACAAATAGATAAAGACAATTTGTCTATGGCTGTCATCCCTAAAGAAGCAAACCACAAGGTGTCACTGTCCCATGTTTTTATCAACCCAGCCAAGTAAATATTGGGAGACAGTACCCTACAAAGTCTCAACCATGTGCTTTAAGGTAGCACACCATGGTGGTCATAGTGTACCAAAAGTTTCATATAAGTATTATGCTTGAAAAAGAACAAGTTACACAAAAGTTCTATAATATCAATAAGGTCATTATGGGGAGAGCCTTATTTTAAATACAAGTTAATGTATACAAATAGATAAAGACAAGTTGATCTGTAGATCATGTGCTATGTGCAGAAGATGACTTATTATCCTTGGAACTCCGGATAAGTGACCAAAATTATCTTATCATGGCCAGATTATAAGCCTCCTTCTCTCCCCCAATATGTGCTAACTCCTAAAAAAATCATGCTTGGGAAAATAAAGTATAAAAAGAATTGAAATGCGTGAAAAAAGGCATTGTATATGTAATAAACAATACTCCTACGTTTAAGAAACAACTATCATATACGGCTTGTTCTTATTCACATGAGACATTTAAAGGATGCCTCAAATTTTCTTTGTTAACTTCCCATTTTACCTTCATCTAATTACTGATATTAATGTTTATTAAAAAATTACTTATATTACTATCATTGCATTTATTACATTTACTTACAACTCATTCTCTCTCTTCCACATGTTTCTTTTTCCTGCTTTTCTTATTATCTCTCTCCATTAAATAAGGGTATTTTTAAAAAAGTCATATTTTTACTTATTTATTATCTTTAACCAATTTTTTTATCAATATGATTTTATTAAATTTTTTTATAAAAAATGAAGGGGGTAAAATATTGGTTTCAAAAATGCAGAAATAGTAATTTTTATTTTTGCATGCTTGAAGAGAAGTCGCAGCTTCCAAACTATTTAAGTCCATTCATAATTAATTTTCATACCAATAATTACATTTCAAATGTAAAGGATCCTATGAATAACAATTATATTTATTTGTGCTTCCAGGCCAGATCCTTACCCTATGAAACAAAAAGGGCTTTAAAAAATATTATTCGACGTAACGTGCAATTAGTGGAGATTAATTAACTTGAAACACTAGCTGATCCAAAGTGGCAGGTAGCCAAATATTATTTTTATATAACGTCATCGGTAACCAACAAAATATAATGTCACCACATCATCATGATAATTACATGGACATAAAAAAAATTTATATGATGGAGTATACATAATTTATATAAATTAATAAAGTTAGTTAAAACTAATCATTTTGTGTAAAATATCAAAGTTATGTTCAGTAAGAATAAACAATTTGAAGAGTGTAAGTTAGAAAGTTTCGTCATAGACGATAAATAAAAAACATTAATACTTTTTCAAACAATATGTTATACTATAAAATATATGAGAGGTCTTAAAAATGGGAGGGAGTAAAAAAAATATATCATTACTCTTCTGAAAAGTCTTTTTATTTCCAACATAGTATTTCTCTTGGCCAACTATTTCCAAAATATTTTAATAAAACTTCATTTAATAGCTTGCCAAGCACGTGAGCCCATGTTGTGTTTTCTTTGGAACTAGTTAATATGTTCATAAAAAATGATGAGCTCTCATAATTCATTATATCTGAATCGTCCATGTTTGATGTAAACGTTCAGATCTTATTTTTTATTTTTATGAAAATGATTATTTAAATTAGTTTAAAATTTAAAATAAAATTAATTTTTTAACTGTCATATTTTTATAAAATATTTTTTATAAAAAATTAAGAATTAAAAATCAGATTTGGAACACCCATAATTAAATCTGAATATTCCATGAGCCCTCTTGCCAGATCTGTTTTCTTTTGATAATTTTTAATCATTAGTCCCTGTCAAAGCTGCTTGATATTTTGAAAAAAAAAAGAAAACAAAGAAAAGTCTATACGGTTGAGAGTTGCTCCGTCTGTTTTTTTTATCAAAATACTTTCAACAGTAAACTTAATAACTAAAATACTACACATACAAAAAATTTTACCAATATGCTATAGTTAAACAATTTTGGTTGAACAAGTTTGATTTTTGTTCAAGGAGTTTAACAATTTTTTTTTCTTTTTTAAAAAAACCTGCCAGTTGATTTGTTTTTGTAAAAAAAAACATAAAGATGGCATTGCATGTGTCAGACTCGTGAGTGTGCAGTGCAACTTCATCTTTTTTTAAAAAAAACTGGCACACTGGAGATTAGACATTACACTGGCACAACATTTGCAATGCAGGCAAGGCTGAGCCACGATGGGATGGAGAGGCAGTGTCGTGGGAATGAACAAGAAGACTAAAGAATTATAAATAAAAGAAGATAGGAAATAGGAAGGTTGTATATACTTATTTCATTTGCTTCATTTTTCTCTTCCTCCTTTTTGTTAGTTCATCTCCTTCTCCATCTGTTCGTTTCTCTCTTCCTCTTTATTTCTTTGTATATTTTTTCTTTTATTTATAGCAGAACATCTATCTTTCACTTTGTGTTAGAGCTCCTGAGCAAGCGAAGAATCACTTTAAGCTCATTATATTTTCATCTTGATAAGGTATGTTATTGTGATTAATTGTTTTTATGAATTTTATAATTATTTTGTATTATTTGGATGTTTTATATTTATTTTTTTGAATGTAAGATTGAGATTTTGTGCATGGTAAATGAAAGCTATATCTCTATGTGAATTTATTATGCATACATTTCCATGTTCCGTTCATCATTGCCTAGAGTAAAGGTATTGATTTGGTTAAGAAAAAAAAAGATAATGCAAGTTAGCAGGATATTGGTTTGTTATTGGTGTTAAAAAATTTTGATTTGCTATTGGTGTTTATTAATATTTTAATGTTCTTGTTCAGCAAGTAGAAACGTGGCATTGTCATTGACTTGCTGGCCAACATAATTGTTATTCTCTCTTTTTCCTGTTATTTTCTTTTTCATTGGCTGTTGAAATAAACCTACCCAAATAATCATGCGTACAATGTTTGGCCTACAGTAGTTGTATTCTCGTTTATTAAAGGCCAACTTTGACGTTACATTCCAGTTCATTCTTATATTAATCAACATCAACCATTTTGTTAAAAAAAAAAAAAAATCAATTTTTCATTTTTGTACTCAAAACGTTATTCTTCATTTTTTTTTTGAAACAGATTTTTGGTTTTTTAAAAAAATTTGACTTGAAAATAATTGTCAATAATTTTTTACTTCTTTAGTTGTTTTTAAAACAACAATAAATAGCCCTATAGTGTTGGTAAATTGGAAAAAATGCATGTGATTAAAATTTATCAATGTTTGATTGTTTTTTTTATCATTGAGTTAATTTTGAATTGATTTTGAATCACAGGACAATTTTTTGAAATTATATTTTTTTATGTAATTATAGTTTTTATTTATTGGATATGTGGGTGTAATGTAATATTTTATACCATTTTCACAAGTTCAAAATTAAATGTTAAATTTAGTAATTTTGTAAATAGTTTTTAAAAATTTAATTTCAAATATAATGTTGATGTTGTTTTAATTATTTTAAAGTTTTACTTTATATGATTTGTAATCCATAATATTTGTGAAGTTGAATGGGGCGTGGAAAGGATTTGTAATCCAAATGGAAGAATTTTTAATGGACCTGCCGGTGCAACATTTGAGTGCAATAGAGTCAAAATAATGAAAATTGATCAAGATATTACATTGGATGGACTTAAGGGAGTTGTCAGACAAAAGCTACAACTTCCTCCAAATAAATTTGTAAAAAATCTAGTTTACAGGTATCCTACCTGTATAAATCTACCACAGTACCAAGCGTGCAATTTAGAAGATAATTCAGATGTCCCTCAAATGTGACAAGTGAATTATCAATTCAATTAACATGTGAAGAACTCTATGCTGAGATAGGTGATTATTCAAACGATGGCCATCTTGAGTTACAGCTAACTGGTGGTAATATTGAGTATGGTCCCCTATCAAGTAGTAATCAAGTTAATATTGCGGAACAAGAATCATTGTTATTTAGCAATCATATAGAAAATGTAAGACTGCTTGAATTTCCCCCAGATAACAGTGGATGACCATATTCTCCTATAACAAAAGACGACATGGATGAGTTCTAGGATGAGGATGAATACGATTCTCATTTGAATGATAATGGCATAAGTGGTGATGTTGGGATGAGCGAGCAAAACGAGCTTACAACTGTTTTCTTATCTCAAATTAATGAAGAGTTAGCAATGGATCATGATTTAAGTGAATTACAACAAGGGACATCTTTCAACGCCAATGAGGAGCTGTACATTGGAAAGACGTTCAACAATATTAAGGCGTGCAGTCAAGTGATACTCTATTCGAATTCATCACACATTTAAGGTCCATTATTCATATCAAAAGTATGAAGAACATCATTGTATTAACTATGGAGAAACTTGCAAGTGGAGAGTAAGGGCCTGTAAGAATGATGGAAGACACATTTGGTGTATTACAAAATACACAAGGCCTCATACATGTTTGAGTCCATCATTAAGTCAAGACCATCCAAAGTTGGATGCTAATACTATATCATCTTGTATTGTGGCAATGGTAACTGATAAGTCAGATGTGAAGGTGTCTCAAATTATTGAAAGAATGCAGTCCAAGTTTGGCTATATTTTATCATATAGGAATGCATGGAAGGCAAAACAATTAGTCGTTGCCATTGCATTCAGAAATTGGGAGAAATCGTATTCCTTACTCCCAAGGTGGTTAGCCGCTGTGCAGCACTTCATGCCGGGCTCATGTGTGTATTTTTCAAATAAAGAATGCTCTCAGAGGTTCAAAAATGGTGAACCAGTTGAAATGTTTCATCATGTGTTTTGGGCTTGCAAGCCTTGTATTGATGCATTTCGGCACACAAAGCCTATTATACAAGTTGATGGAACATTCCTATATGGAAAATACAAAGGTACGTTGCTTATAGCCACATCCCAAGATGGTGATCGAAATGTAGTGCCACTTGCATTTGCTATAGTTGAGGGGGAGATAAGAACTGCTTGGACATGGTTCTTATACCTTGTTCAACATTGTATTGTAAAAGATAGATATGAAATTTGCATAATTTCATATAGGCATCGCTCAATCTTGGCTGTTGTTGATGATCCCAAGTTGGATTGCAACTACCACATGCACATCACGTTTTTTGTCTAAAACATGTGGCTTCCAACCTTCATAAAGCACATGGAACAAATTGGTTGAAAGAGAAATTTATCAATATTGGTACGATTCAGATTGCTTTTCAAATTTGATAAATCTATTACTCATATGTTTCTTATCTAACAAAAATATTAAACATTTGTAGGGTATGCTTATGAGCGTCATGCTGTCAACCAACAATTATCATAGTTATATTTTGTTAGATGGATTGGATCCATTCCAAGGAAAAAATGGTCACGTGCATATGATGTTGATGGACAATGTTATGGCCGCATGACAACAAACCATGCAGAGTACATGAATAGTGTTTTTAAAGGTGTTCGTAGTCTACCAATACTTGCGTTGGTGAAGGCGACCATGTATAGGGTGAATAAGTATTTTATTAAACGTGCTAAATAGGTTCATGCAAAAATTAAAACTGGTCAAGTATTTTCTGAGACACTCACAAAAAGGATGGACATGGTGCAACAATGTGCATCTATGTGTGTTGTTCAGGAGTTTGACAGAATATCAACCTCATTTGAGGTTGTTGAACCATATAATGTTCAATTTTGTCAATATGGTCGGTGTTGCAAGGTCAACCTAACTGAGAAAAAATGTGACTGTAGAGAGTTTCAAGTAGAAAGGTATCTATGTATGCATGTTGTTGCTGCTTGTGCACGAGTTGGCATAGACCATTTCATGTATATGGATCCTGTTTTTAGGTTAGACACAATGCAAATGGCATATAGTACTGCATTTCATCCAATAGGAGATGAGAGCTACTAGCCCCAGATTAATTCTCCAACTTTGATACCCAATCGTGCAATGGCTCGGGTAAAAAGTTGTCCCCGCTCAAGTCATCTACAGAATGAGATGGATTGGACCACCCCGGCCTGACCCACCTAGTGTGGACTATACCGTGAATAAGGTCATAACCACTCAACTTGTCCACACAGTGTGTCATCTAGTCAATGAACTATGCATTTGATAATTTGTAATAAAATATTACTTTATGAATGACATGAAATATTAATTTATTTGCTATTTTTTAATTATTGATGTGCACATTTTTTATTTTTCATCCATAATGCAGACCCAACTACAAATGGCACAGCATCAACAAGAGATAATTAACCCTGGGCTAGAGGATGGCTCCCTCTTGTATTTACAACCTCAACATACTTCACAACACATATGGAATGACAATGTAAGTAGATTACAACATCATCTAATGATCACAACTTTTATACTTTAGTATTTAATATTTCCAAAATTCATTTCTAGGTTGCAAGAATATTACATACATGGTGTATCATGAATTCTAATAGGTTGATTGAACCACCACAGCAAATCATTGACTATCTTAAATTATCTGGGTTTTATGGCATTGCTCGAATAGCGCAATTTGATTATGATCAGAGTTTGGTATCGGCTTTTGTTGAGAGGTGGTGTCACACCTCACTAATAATCTTTTAATACCTCATTAGAGACCAGAATTAAACCACTTACCTATCTTCCATACATGAAATTGGCCAAAACAACAAAATTTAAAAACTTACCAAAGTTACTATTCGCTTGGTAAATTTCCAGATTTTTGAGCCAACTTTGAAAATTCATAACTAATTCTAGAAACATTGAATTGAAGTGGTTCAAGTCTCTAAATGAAGCTTACTGAATTTACTACAGGAGACAAATATCAATATGTCCAAATTATTGGCCATTTAATACAGTTTAATTCGTGAAAATCCACTGTTCATATGGTCATTTTCAATTTTTCCAGATTTTTCCCTAACTTTGAAAAATCATAACTTTCTGTCTACACATCCAATTTTAACAAACTTTTAATTATTTTAAAGATTGGAATGTGTAGTATTTTTCTGGAAAATTTCAAACTATTTGGACATTATTTTCTCTGTTTTACCTTCAACTCAAGTTTAGCCTTTGTTAAGGGCTTTGGACCCTTTTAAAGCTATTTGCAAGCTCACCTTCCTCCCCTCAATACATATACTACTTTTACATGATAATCTAGCATGCTTAGCCTATTTACAGAGCACATACATCATGCTTCATAGTGTATAAGTTTAACATACAACTTTTCCAAAATACAAAAAAGCAGCATGAAACTACATTCCACTTGAATGAGCATTCCCTTGCATTTGAAAATCACCCACCTTTACTCTTGTGGTTCCTTGCCTTTGTTCTTGGAACTTTCTCTTATAAGGTGTTATTATGGGAGGGTGATATTTCATAGAAATCTCGATAGCAAAAACACCAACACACTCACCAAATGCATGATCATCATTTATTATTTGGCTAGTGATGCATGAACATGTGATACTCATGTTTTCAAACATTTTTCACATAACCATGGCATGTTAAATCATACTATCACACATTCAAATATCAACAAATTAAATTATGATAAGGCACAAATCATAAACAATCATCAATGCTAACATTAGTGTAGGGTTAGTAGTTTTTGCTACCTTGCTTCTTTAACTTTGCCTTGTGATTTTTGCACTTCCCTCTTGCTTTCAAATTCTCCCCTTAGCAATTGGACTTCCTACATATAATATGATGCTTTGGCATCAACATTAAGTCATTTCCAAGGCATTATAACAACTAAAAGTCCACAAAACTCAATCTTAGCAATTTCAATCCTTAAACTTCCAAATTTTCCAATTTTGATTCTAATGCGTCCAAATTTTTTTTTTGTCACTTTTTCCCTACACAATTTTGCCTTCTAAATCCATTGGAAGCACCAAAATCATCAAAAACTCACTCCTTCTCCCATGAACAGCAGAAATCCGAAAATGCACAGAAAATTTCTGCAAGTGTGATTTTCACTTTCTATCATCCCACACATGCATAAAATCATTCCTAAACCATTTTACAATCATTTAACGACATAAAACTTCCATCCCCATGCATGATCAGTTTTACCCAGAAGCGAAGACAAGGGTTTGATGCCAAAAATTCAATATGAGCTCAAATCACTTCAAACCAAATGCCAAAATGTTGCAAATTACATGAGAAGTTGTTTGGTAACATTTGATTGATCTAAATCACTCTCTTCTTGATTTTCTCTCTCTCTAAAACCTAAATCTCCAGCTGCCTAAATACTTCACCATATCAAGAATTACACCATTCAAAAGGAAGAGAAGAGCTTGTAGATCAATTTTATGAAAAGAATTGAGCTCTTACCTTAAATTTTTCTTGAGTTCTCTTCTCCTTTGCTTCCCTTGGTGTCACGCCCTATTCCTCTATTTTTCTTCTATGGAGCTCGTGCTTGTGGTGCAGAAATGAGGCTGGAGGAGTAAAAAACAAATCTGACCATAAGTAAAAATAATTGTGGGGTCCACTTACACTGTTAGGGTAACTTTATACTGATGTAATCTACCACTTTGAGTTAAATATCCCTCTTGCTTTTTCTCTTTGAATAAGAGGGCACCATGTGGCACTCCTCATGTCTCCACAATCTCCTTTATAAAAGTAAAGTAGCTTTAAGGTTGCTTTACCATAAAATTTTCTTCTGAAAATGCTTTTAAGGGATTTTCTTATCACTTGACCAATTCAGTGTTCTTAAAAATTCCTATAATTTCTTTGCTCTTTTAATCATCTTTCCTTCCTCAATTCTCATGCCGGATGTGTCTTTAATTAATTTCAGAAGAAAACCCTATTTCGTGGTTTTTCCGAACCTTTTTCTTCCGTTCTTGCAAACCATTTCTAACTTTCTCTTAAAATCAATTTTATAAAATACTAGATTTTCTGAGCTATTTTCCCACACTTTGAAATCAAATATTTGAGGCCTTTGGGTATTTTAAATAATTATATTTGACTAATTATTTTATTAAATAGCCAAGGTTATTTTTGTCATTCTGACCTAAACTGGGCCTCAATTACGAATCAGTGAATTTTTCTCTATTTTTTGGTGCTTTAAAAAAAATTTCTAATATTTTGGCAAACTTTGACCAAAATGCACTTGAATTTCATAATGACAATTTGGCCCTAACTTTCAAATTTACATTTTGGTCTTTCAATTCTAAAAATGTCATTTTGGTCCCTACTCTTCCAAAGTTCCTCTTTTACCTTTTGTGCCATTAATAAATCCATAATTATTCAATTAGCCTTTCTTCCTAGTTACAGAAAACACGGATATCATAGGTGGTGTCCTGAGACTTATACACTCCATACTACACGAGGAGAGTTACAATAACATTAGAAGATGTTATACAATTGAGCCTTCCATGTGCAAGAATGCCTATAATTGGCCGAACTACCTATCGTTGGTTTGATGTTTGTCAGCTGTTACTAGGTATTAGACCCACTGATGATAAAGTGTAGGGACAACAATTGCTTATGAGTTGGTTGGAAGAAAACTTTAATTACTTTCCTGTCGATGCAAATAATGAACAAATTCAACCATTCACTCGGGCATACATACTTAGGTTAATCGGTGGATATCTTTTGCCGGATAGATCAAGACATAGGGTGTACTTGTTGTACCTACCACTTCTTTATAACCTTGAAGAAGTTGGCAAATATAGTTGGGGATCAGTGGTTTTAGCTCATCTGTTTAGAGAATTATGTAATGCTACCAAGCCAACTGAGGAGAGCATAGGAGGATGCTTATTTTTGTTACATTTATGGGCATGGGATCGCTTCCCTGTGATAGCACCACCACGACCAGCATATCCAAATCCAAATCTTGAAATGTACCCTCTTTTACCTCCATTGGGTTTTAGGTATGCAAAGTTTGTCAATAAATAAGTGGTATTTCACTAATTATTAATATCGTATAAGTACTAATTTTACTCTTCGTTTGGTAATTATCATACGATTCAGTTATGTGGTAGGATAAATACAAATTGGGTTGATGAGTACAAAGAGTTCATTAAAGCAAGGCTAGGATGGCCAAATACCGTTGTTCATACTCCTTTGATACACGCTGAATATGATTGCACATCCCAGTACATGCAATGGTATTGGAAACATACAAGACGATGGATCCAACGAATCAGCAGTGATACTGGTTATGCGGTAAGAATTTTCTCCCTTTTTTCTATATAACATCATTTCATTTCATACAAATTATTACAACAAATACCATACATATTACAGGCTGACTTAGCAGAACAATTGTATAGACTATCAATTAAGTTTCGAACAGATTGCTCCAATTGCATTGAATTTCGTGAAAGGGTTGCTTGAGACCAACACAACATTAGTCGCTATGAGAGAGCAATAGTTTAACTTGAACCCCCAACCTGCTCCCCCAATTGTTGAATTATCCCGCCCACAAATTCCTCGTGACAGACCGAGCAAGCGTCATGGTGGCTACTTGTCTACTCAGCAACCAATTGAAAATGAAAATGTAATAAGACAAGAGCCTCAACATTTAAGTCAGTCGCATTACATGTCCACACCAACAACCTCCATGTTTTCCTCTCCAACTCCGTATCATTTTGACCCTCAGTACATGTCATCCTCTTTGGCATCATCCCATTCCACATCACCAGATCCTTCTAATTTGTCATCATTCACTTCGTTGCTTTATAATCCAGATATATTTTCTTCTGAGTATCATGGTTCTACTTATGACCATGGTGGACCATCAAATGAAGAAATCACTGCTTCTAGACAATCCATTTCCCTGGTTTGATTTGAATATAACCTCACAAATAAATGAGGCAATTCAACCTGATGAAGAAGGTAACTTGCAGCAACGACCACGACGTATGAGAAGGAGAACAAGATGTGGTATCAGGAGTCACTATTTGTCAGGTTAATGAACCTCTTCTTACAATTACTTTTTAAGCAAAAAAAATCAAGCCTTTATTCTTTATTAATGAATAGTGTTCAATTATTTATTTTCTTCATATCATTTATTCTAATCATTGAACATGATTATACAATTATTATCTAATCATCTCATTTTCCATTATTAGGAATAAAGGAGAGAGGAAGGGGACATTGAAGCTTGTTCAAAGGGGATAAGGTTGTTGAAGACTTCATGAAAGAGGAAGGGGAAATAAAATCAAAACAAAAGTGATTTTTCAATTTCAAATTTATTCACTTGCCTTTTGTAATTTAAAAGAGAGAGAGGAGAAATTGTAAATGTACTGCCTTTCATTTTTCATGTCTACCTTTTTATACAATATTATAAAAAAATGAAAAAAAATTATTAAAAAGGGGGCTAATTGTTTTTTTAAGGCAAATAAATTTTCATATCACACTTTTTTAATTAAATTCCTTTTTAAAAAATTTGGAAAAATTTCAAAAATTATTTTTTAAGAAAAATATGTTTGCATGTTCTTTTAAAAAAATTTCAATATCTAATATGATTTTATCCAGATTCAAAGCTACAAAACGGGAAAAGCAAAATTTAATTAATAAAAAAATATACAAGTCTGACTTTATTTTTTTAATCATGTTTTAAAAAACATATTTTGCCAAAAATGATTTTGGCATCTTTTTTTTAAAAAAAGTGTACTTCCCCCTTGAGTCCTTACATGCTCAGCTTAATCTTTTTTTTTAAAAAAAAAAATCAACCAAACTCGTTCACACAGTGTGAACGAGTTTTGTTTTTTATATTAAAAAAAATAAAAGTTGCCAAACTGTTGAACACTGTGAACAAGTTTGACAGGTTTTTTTAAAAAAAAACAAGAAAAATTGTTGAACTCGTTCAAGGCGTAAATGAATTCAACAAAAGTCAAACATGTTCTTCCCAAGAACAAGTTTGACTGTAGTATATTGGTAAAAAAATTTATGAGTGTAGTATTTTTGGTAATTAAGTTTACTGTTCATAGTATTTTGGTAAAAAAAAACCTCAATTTCCACTAACGCGGTATATGTTGACCAATATAAAATATAGATAAGTTATATTATTTGTTTATCATGTTTATAGATTTTTTTTATATTATATAAATGTGTATATATTTGAAACAAACACACATTTGAATCCAACAAACAAAAAATGTAATATTTTTTTATGAAGTGGTGTATTACCAAAAACACCGCAGTTACTTGATTGTTTTGTAATTCTATGTAGATAATGAAAATGGTATTTTATTCTTTAAGAAGTTTAAAGGTAAATTAGAATTCTATTTGGTGTTAAGATAATTATACACACACGAATAATCATGTCCCTTATCGATTCTAAATTCTAACAAGATAATCATATTAACTACTCAATTATATATGTATAGCCTCAAGGGGGAAAAGTGAACAACTATAATAGTTAGCTGATTGAAAAATACGCAACTTTGATTAGCATGAGCATAAGAATTTATGTTCTTGCATGTTTTAAAAGTTGTTGTAAAAAATCTCAAGGAAAAGATTTAATTACTGAAAAGTTTAATAACAACTGATGAACATATAGTAACAAATTCTTATGTAAGAAATGACAATAATTAAGGTCTATTTTTACTCTAGAAGTTTTAACCATAAACGTTGTGTATCCGAAAGTTTTTTAAGGGGTAATTTTACCCCCACAAGTGTGAAAAATTGAGTAAAATCACCCTATGCGTTAAAAAGGCTAATTTTAATTTTTGACTATTAAATCTCCCTCTTTAACCTACTTGTGCATCACCCATGCCCAGTTAGCCTTCTTCCTCCTTGCCATCTGACCACCTCCTCCTCTTCCACTCAAAGCCTTCTCCTTGCCTAACACACCATTAATGCCTAAAAAGAAATGCAAGGCATCTCTCACTAGGAAGATGGAAATGACACTAATCTATAGCAAAAGCCAGCTGCAACCTTAAACATTAGACTTGACTATGAACCAAGAAGTCCGGTTTTGCATCCCGATAATGATTCCACTTATAAGTGCTGCCATTACTAGAAAACTAAAGAAAACAAGAAGAGGAAGATTACAATGAACAACGCTTGTAACATCCAGGTTTTTTATAACTAGATAAAAAGGTTAAATGAGTAATTACAGATGGATTAAGGACCCAAAAAAATAAAAGAAAAGGAAATAAAGAGAAAAAGGGTCAATTTAGGAAAAGGTAGAAATTTAAGGACCAAAGAAACATTTTGAAAGTGGGGCTAAAGTGCCATTTCAAAAATTTGGGGACCAAATTGCCATTTTTGAAATTTAAGGGTATTTTGGTAAATTGAGAAAAGTCAAAGAGTGTTTTGGTCAAAGTTTGACCAAATGTCAGCAAAATTTACTGATCAACAATTGAAGCCTAGTTTAAGTTAAAATGATAAAAATAACCTTTGTTGGAATTTTGAGGGTTATTTAATATTTGGCTATTTAATAAAATAATTCTTCAAACATAATTATTTAAAATATCCAAAGACATCAGACTCAAAAATTTTAGTATTTTATAAAATTGATTCCAAAGGAAAGTCAGAAACAGTTTGTTAGAACGGAAGAAAAAGACTTGAAAAAACCTGAAATATGGTTTTCTTGGAAAATTAATTAAAGACACATCCGAAATGAGAATTGGAAAAGGAAAAATGATAATAAGAGCAAAGAAATTATAGGAATTTTTAATAACACTAAATTAGTCAAGTGATCAGAAAATCTCTGAAAAGCATTTTCAGAAGAAAGTTATCAGATAAAGTAACAATAAAGTAATCTCATTTTTATAAAGGAGATTGCGGGGCTTATGTTTATGCCACTTGTGCTCTTCTTATTTAAAGGAGAAAAGTTAGAAGAAATATTAACATAAGTGGTAGATTATATTATAGTAAAGTTGCTTTATCAGTGCAAATGGATCCCACGAGCTTTAAGTGACTTGGGCAGATTTTTAAAACACTTTCCAGCCCCATTTTCTTCCATATTTCGAACAGCACAAGGAGAGGAAGAAGGAAGAGAAAACCATGGACTTAGGAGCAAGAAGGAGGAGTAAAATAAAGCCAAAATCAAGGTAAGAGCACAATTTCTTTTATAGAATTGATCTATGAGCTCTATTATATTCCTCCTTTTAATCGGTGTAATTTTTCCTTTGGTGCTATGGTTCAAGAGATTCAAGAGGGGGTTTTTACAAAAGGGGCTGAAGTGAAAAGGCAAGAAAGAGCAAAAATTGGAAGAGGTAAGTGGTATAAATCAATTTTATGCTTAATTTGCAACATGTGGATGTTTGGTTTGAGTTGATTTGAGCTTGTTTGAAATTTTTGGTATGAAATCACTGTTCATGGGATGTTGCACAAAATTGATCTACATAGGAGGAATGTTTTTATGTTGTTAAATGATTGTGAAATGGTCTATGAATGATTATATACATGTGTGTAATAGAAGTTGAAAGCCACACTTGTTGGAATTTTTCTATGCATTTTCGGCCACCAGCTTTTCTTTGGGAAGGAGTGAGCTTTTTATGATTTTGATGCTTCCAATAGATTTAGAAGGAAAAATTGTGTATGGTAAAAGTGAGAAAAACAATTTGGAAGCATTAGAATCAAAATTGGAAAATTTAGGAGTTTAAGGACTTAAATTGTCAAGATTGAGTTTTATGGATTTTTAAGTGTTATAATGCATGGAAAATGGTCTGATGTTGATGGAAAATACATTATATTATGTGTAGGAGTGGTATTTGCAAAAGGAAGAGCTCAAGGTGCAAGAGGGAAGTTTTGAAACCGCGTGGAAAACTCACTTGTAAGGTTAAACACTTAAGGTAGCAAAGTTACTATCTTTTTCATTAATGTTGCTCATGGTTGTTGTTGATGAGTGTTGCCATGATTTTTTGCTTAATATATGTTATTTGTGTTAATATTATATGTAACATCCCAAATTTTGGGTAATGTATTATAAATTGTAATTGAAGCTTTGGGAAGCCAATTACAATAGTTTGGACAAATAGTTAAGAAAATAATGTAAAGGGGTAGAAATTGGGTTAGGAAAGAAAGATGAGCTTCATGGCGCTCGATAACTGTATAATTAATGAAATATTATACATGAATATTTTTTGGATTTGATATTTACTTGAGCACCCCAAGAAAAGCTGGAGAATGGATTTGCCAGAGAAGGTAACAGTAAACAAAGGGGTCTACAAGTATAAACCCTCTGTAACATCCCAAAATTTTACTTATTTGATATAAACTGTAAATTATGCTTTAGGAAGCCAATTACAATATTTTGGATAAGTATGAATAAAGTTTTGGGACAAAAGTTGCTTAAGGGAGTAATTTTATTTTTAAGGAAATTTGAGAAAAATAAGTACAAAGTCCAAAACTTTATTAGAAAAATTATTCTACATATTAAAGGATCAAATTTCTGGAAAAGTTACTTATTGGAGTATCTTATAGCATATTGTATTTATTGGAAAAGGAAAGGAAAATACAAAAGAAAACGAGAAAAAAAAAAGAAAAAAAAGAAAGAGATAAGCGTCCGAAGAGAAGAAAAAGAGAAAGGAAAAAAAAAGGAAAGTGGTGGACAAGACAAAGAAAAGGAGGAATGATGAAGTGAGAGTCACGGGAGGAGGAAAATAATAATTAAAAAAAAATATTATATTATATTATATTATATTATTATATTATATTATAATAATATTATAATATATTACGTTGAAGTGGTGGACAGTGTGGCGGAAAGAAGTATCACGGGTATGAGAAAACAATAGTAATAATAATAAAAGAAAATATTATTATATTATATTATAATAATATATTGTATAATAATACATCACGGGAAGAGGAATGAAGGAACGAACGAACGGCTTGCCTATATAAATACCCATGGATTCTCTCCTTCTCTCCAAAGTCGTGAAGGAGGAGAGAAGGAAGAGGGAAAGAGTATTGCTGACTCCAATATTTTGGGATAATTTAGGTAAGTAAAATCCCTTCTTTTCAGCAAATTTCCTTCATAAAAGTTGTTCTGTATATTTTTATCTCCTTAATGGTAGTAATTTTAGTATGATTGGAGGAAATTTTTAAGGTTAGTATTTTGAGAAGTTTTGAGTTTGATAATATAAGACTACAGTAATGTAGAGGAATTTTAATAGATAATTTTAAACGGTTTGGAAGTTGGTAACTACAAATATTGGTTTATTCATGTGAGCTATATAGGTACATGCATATGTATCTGCGTATATATATGTGTATTTTTAAAATTTAGAATTTAGTATACACGCATGCAAAAATCATTGGAAGCTGTTATTTATAGAAAAATTAAAGATGCTAAGTAGTTGTTATCAGCAAGGTTATAAAATGTCTATGGGACATTAAAGATAATTTTTGTGCATATGGGTATGTACAAATATGTCAAATGGTGGACGTGGCAATATTAAAGAATTTGAGTGAACTTTTAACAGCTCAAACAGTCTTGGTTGACTATGAAATTTGGTATACTCATGAGTTTTAAAATGAGTACTAAGATGCATTATTTGGATAAGTTACAAGTTGCTAACCAATAAGGTTTGGTTCTAAAATATGGAAAATATGAAAAGTTGCTTAACAAGCTGCAACTTTTGAGCATTTATTTAGGAATATTTATAGACTATATTTAGTGAATAGTAATGTTCATTGAAAGAATATATAGAGAATTTCACATAGAAGCTTAAATTATTGTATTTGGAATTTTATGGAATAAGTTATGATTTTTCAAAATTATTGAAAAATAATTTAAAGGTCAAGAAAAGAAAAATCAAATAATGTAAAGGGGTATAAATGAGAGAAAGAGGAGCTAAATAAAGCTGGATAAGTGTATAATTAACGTAATATTATACGTATGTCTTAGGATTTGACATTTGCTTGAGCACCCCGACGAGGACCCGAAAAGGGAATACTAAGGAAGGTAAAGGTAAACAAAGGACTACAGGTAGAAACCCTTTTATCTTATTTTTATGTATTTAATTCTACATGATTGTATGTGCCATGTGATGTGCCGTAAATCATTGCCGTATGATGTTGAGGTGAATCCTCATGCCGTATATTATTGCCGTATGATGTTGAGGTGAATCCTCGTGCCGTATATTATTGGCGTATGATGTTGAGATGAATTCTCATTATTGCCGTATGATGTTGAGGTGGGACCTCATGATGTGCACTATTGCCGTATATGCCGTATGAACATGTGGTTATTTTACATGATTGTGAATTTCATATATAACTATATGATAAACTGTGGTTTCTATGGGGATTCCCAAATCTCACCTCCCCCCTTTCCAACAAAAATACAGCAGAGGCGGGTAGCTCAAAAGGCAAGGAATTGGTGACAAGAGAAGCATAGAATGGAGATGGAAGAACCCCTTTACATATATTTTAATTTAATAAGAAGTTTAATGGTTTATTTTGATATAATTTTGAATGACTTAGATGGGCATGTATATATGATTGTATAAATTATGTATACATTAATCCGAGATAGAAGGTAGATATGAGGAGAATGGTTTATGAAGGAAAAGCTGTTATTAAGCTACCAATAAAGAGTAATGAACCCAGGATCAAACCTGGCACGTTAGAAAAATTAAAGGTTATTATAGAAAGAAATAATTCAAAATTTTTCAGAAAAGCCCAATCTGAGGAAGGTAGGTAAAAGACTGTTTTACATAAACAGAATTTATACGCTTAGAATAGCTGCGCCTAATAATTAAGAAGTCTAGATTGGGCTGAATTATATAAAAGGGGTGTGACACCCTCTTTATCTTATTCTTATGTATTTAATTCTGCATGCTTGTTTGTGCCATATTTGTTATACGTGATGTGATGAAGTCCCTTGGGAATGTTTTCCTTTGGGCCCCCTCCGAAGGTGCAGGGGTAAATGTGAACCCTCCGAAGGTGTAGGGTTTTATGTGAAATGATATCCGTATGAATATGTGACTTGTTTTTGCATGATTATGAATTATATATATAACTATCTGATAAATTGTGGTTTCTACAGAGATTTTCGAATCTCACCCTCCCTTTCCACAAAATACAGCTAAAGCGGGTACCTTAAGAGACATGAAATTCATGACAAGAGTCATAGAAGGTGAGAATGAAGGAGATTGAAGAACCCCCCTTTACATAGAATTTTGGTTTAAATTAGTAGTTATGGATTCATTTTAATATAAGCATAGATGGCTTAAATGCTTAGGTATTTATCATTGTACAAATTATGTACATAATAATATGAGCCAGAAGGAAATTAGGCAGCGAAAGCGGGGTGGGCCCATAACCCACAGGTCCTAGGATCGAGACCTGACTCAGTGGTTACTTCAAAAACAACTTTATATAAAAGTTGTTTAAAAAGTTTAAAATTTTCAAAAAATCCCATTCTAATACATTAAGCTAAATGGGGTGTGACATTACATGTCATGAGTATGTGCAAATATATTTTCAAGTAATAGCATTATATGTTTATGTATTCATGGCTAACTTGTAGTTGTGTGACAATCATGCATATTTATATCATTGATAGTGATTTTGCTATGGAGATTTCTTTGAAATCTCACTCTTCAATAATAAAATCCTCTAGGCCAAGGTTCAACCAAAGACAAGGGCAAGATGGTGGAGACTTAGAAGTGGAGAAATGCAAGCATGTGTATGATTTTGATGTTGTAAAGATGTAAATGATGCATAATGAAGTTTTATGTTGACTTATGTATTTGAACCTCAACTATAATGCATGCATTAAATGCATAATATAGACATACTGAACATGCTTGGTAATTATGTGGTAATGTGGTATGTTAACAATGGAAAAGTCAAGCATGTTAGAAGTAGGAAAAAGGGTCAATTACCCCTAACAAAGGCCTAAGTTGAGGTAGTATTGAACTAAGGCAAATCAGATCCAAATGACTTGAAATTTTTTAGAAAAATAATACACATTCCAATCTTCAAAATGAGCTAAAGTTTCTAAATTTGAATGTGTAAACAAAAAGTTATGATTTTCAAAAATTAAAAGAAAAATCTGAAAAATTAAAAAATGACCATATGAACAGTAGAACTTCACGCAATAAATTGTATTAATTGGGCAAGAATTTGATCAAATGAGTATTTTTTTTCCCAGTAGTGGATTGAATAAGCTTTAATTAGATACTTTAACCACTTGATTTGAATTTTTCTACAATTAGTTCTGAATTTTCAAAGTTGTTTCAGAAATATGAAATTTAACCAAGTGAACAGTAACTTTTGGTAAGTGTTGCAATTTCACTTGGTTAACTAATCATTGCAATTGGAACATATTCACTTGGTTAACAACTTGTTTCACAAAATCGATTTAAAAAGGTAATTCTCAAGTCTCATATTTTCATAGAAATTCAACATAACAAAATAACAAGCATGGATACATAGTCCACAAGGATAATTAACCAAACACAAGTGGAGGTCACAAAAACAAGTGTGAGAGCAAAGCCCACAAAACAAGAACATGCATAGACCCTTTGAATAACAAGTATGGGTCAACATCCACGAATACCAAGGGTAAGTGCTGTGCCCATATGGGCCAAGCGAGCTTGAAATTAACCACAGTGCATTAAAAACTAACAATACTACTATCAGTAACGAGCATTCTGTATTCAGTCCTCTCAAGAACATTCTCAAACAAGCATGGGATCAATTTCCCATTTAAAAGTAGAAAGCCATCATTAATAATAAAACTATTTTGGATTAGTTTATAACAAGGATCCAAACGTGAAAGTTTGCAACTAATATTTCAAAAACCTTTTTCAAACATGCATAGAGTATATATAATTTAAATGACACTTCTTTTCACTATCTTCATACATGAAGTCACAGTGATCAAACATCTTGTTAAATCATAAGTACAATACAATGAAAATCAGCGCTATAGAATAAGTTTACCTTCCTTTAAAAACAACATGAATAAATATAATACTTCAACTTTTAGAATAATCAAAATTTCAAAAGTTCTCCTTCCAATTCCACACATGAATATTCAAAATAAACAAAGAAGAAAGATGAATAACAAAAAAAACATATTTGTTTAAAATAACTTTTTATCACATTGTTTACATGAGCTATTATCTAAAAAAAGTTAATCCAAATACGCCCAATTAAACTTCAATATTTTTATAGGAACATACAATATATAATCAAAATATTAAATTGAGGATTGTTTTAACTACTTCACCCAAGAAAGAAATTTTGCAAGTGTGAACGAATTAACAAATTATACTACGGACAAATTATTGTGAGTCTACTTTCTGCCAATGAAATTAACAAGGGTACACAATACATGGCAAGTTGGACTTGGCCAGTATCTTACAAGAGTAATTAATTAACTAGGAGATATAAGCACTCTCAGTTCTCATCATTCCACTTGTTGGCTCTCCATAAGTCATATTATACTGCCTCATGTTGAGTATAAGAGGTAGTTAACTTTTTTAAAGGGATTAAAGAAGTTACTATAATGATTATATTTATAAATCACTTCTAACATATTTGTCACAGACAAGAAAAACAAAAAATGTAACACCCTTCTCATTACTAATTAATCCGTTCCCCCTAACATAAAGTTTCTTTCTTTTATAGCTGGGATGGCTGTTACAACTAATTAGGTCATGGGAAAGCTACAGGCTATGTACTATATTTTCGTACGGAAACATTCTTAACAAAGTATGCTTTTTCTAATGAAAAATATATATATTAGCCAACTTTGTTTTTAACATGGTGCGCTTGCATTGACCATACTAATTAAGGATTAAGAAACGAAAGCTCAACAAAGATACACATGGCAAGGTATTAAATTATGTAGTATCGTTAGGATGCCCGAGTGTTGGAGTTGAGTTAATGTAGGGACTAGGGGAGTTTCGCATTGAGAAAGTTGAGCTTGGTAATACTTGTTCTCATTCTTAATATAAAACTTAGTTGACTAATTTAGGAATATTAATAAAATTATATAGGTTACTCAATTATAACATGTATTTCATTATTTCTCTGAAATATTAATATGCATTATTGATCATATATGAGTTTATAAGTTACGAAAAATACAAAAAGTTTTAAGTAGTTTATTTAGCTTTTGTAATTTTTCTAAATTAATCAATCGGGTTTTTTTATTGAGAATTAGATATGCGTAGTAGATATATACATTAAAGTAGATAGTCTAATAAATTCAAACTTTTAATTTTTTTCAGTTAAGATGTAGTGTCCTCAATTGCTCAATGCTTCAATTCGTTAATTCCCCATTCTTTGCAAGTGTATCAGAGTGTCCTAGACTTAAGTGAAGACATGTTTGACGCCCATAATTATGTACAAGTTTAAATTCCAAAATATAAATAGGATTGGCCTTACAGATTATGGAAGAGCTAATTGACTCACAGTTGATCAAAATGCAGTTGGGCTTAATAATAGATTAAATATATAATAAAGTAAAAGGACTCATTGGATGTGCTTCTAACATCATGGTAAGCCAAGTTAAATGGTATTAATATCATGTAAGTGGATTTAACACCCTTAACTTCATGAAAGACCAAAACCAAAACTTCATAAGAAGTATAGAAATTGAACATGTGGTTAACATAAATTAATACCCCTCAGGTCCTATTTTAAAGAAATAGAGAAGAATTTTTTTTAGTACTATTTATAAGTCACATAACTAAATTTTATATATGAATGTACATTTTAACTCTTCATTTATTATTTTGTTGACTTTGTTGTCATTTGGTATAATGTATATTGAATAAGGATATAATTAAAAAGTTATTGAATTTTAAGATAATCATAATAAAGTTTAATGGTTTTCTTATTATATGCAAAACTTATTGCAAATGATTTATAAGTACGATCAAAGGAGAGACTATATATACAATCATGATAATAATTAAAGCAAAAAATATTTCAAATGAGACAAGAATTCTTAAGAACTAAACAATATTCATTAGCCCAAAAAAAAAATAACATACCAATCACCGTACATTGGAACTGTAAATGAAACTTCAATATTTTTATTGGAACATATAAAATATAAGTAGTGCTAGAAATGTACATAAGCAAAATAGTATCAAATTGAGGATTGTTTTAATTATTCCACCCAAGAAAGAAATTGTCAGATTGTCAATGTGAACACAATAGTGTGAACGAATAACAAATTATTGTAAGTCTTCTTTACGCCAATTATTTAAACATGGGTGCGAGGCAAGTTGGCCATTATTAATAAGGGAGTACAAGCTTTATCCCTAAAGAACAAACTAGGAAATACAAGCACGGTTACAGTACTATCAATCCACGTGTCAATTCCCCATAAGTCAGATTATGCCATTTATCATGGTCCAGGCCTTATCATTCTGGACGGTGGGCTTTGTGCTCCGCAACACTGATTGATTGTTCAATACT
>QFDD01001090.1:0-23851 GCA_006871305.1 Vachellia collinsii
AGTCAAGTCCCAATTTTTGGGCCATCTTGGAGGAAAAAATTATGGGTGATTTCCCAAATTTGTTGGACTAGAAATGCCAAAATTTGTCAACGTTTTTGAATGAGAGGTGCCACAATTTTTTTTTTTACTGTCAAAAATTAATTTGATGCTTGTTAGAATTTATTTAAACCTTTTGGTCGCATATTCTTTGTTATTGACCAATGTTTTGTCCACTAACGGTCAAATGTTCTGTGTTATTCAACATGGTTGTATACTTTTGAATGACCAGATGTTTTGTCCACTAACGGTCAAATGTTCTGTGTTCAACATGGTTGTATACTTTTGAATGACAAATATTTTATGTCACAGTTGTATGATGTGGTGCGCAAAGAAATATGGTACCGGCCGGATATGTTCTTTTACAGAGACATGCTCATGATGCTTTCAAGAAACAAGAGGGTGGAGGAAATAAAAAGGGTTTGGGAAGATTTGAAAAGAGAGGAGGTTCTTTTTGACCAGCATACATTTGGAGACATCATTAGAGCTTGTTTGGATAGTGGCTTGCCCTCTGAGGCGATGGACATATATGAAGAAATGAGGCAATCTCCTGACCCTCCTCTTTCTTTACCTTTTCGAGTGATGTTGAAAGGACTTATTCCCTACCCAGAACTGAGAGAGAAGGTAAAAGATGACTTCTTAGAGCTTTTTCCTGGCATGATCGTCTACGATCCTCCTGAGGACTTGTTTGAAGATGGAGAGCACCATGAGAGTGAAGATGATGATTAGTGCTCTGTTGACTAGCTTCTTGAATTCCTTTGCCATAATCTGCAGTCTCAAATTTTTGGAGCAGCCATCCTCCTACGCTGATTTTCTCTGATGCTTATTGAGAATTAGGAGCTGTTAGTAATATCCTTGGGCCATGAGTAAACTGCAGCGTAAAAAAGAACAGTTGCAAGGTAAGGTCCGGATTGAGAGAATCTTTTGTACTTCTGATGACAAAGTATAGTTGCCTTTCTCAAATAAAATGAATAGGAACTGCTGCTGATAACATGGAATCTGGTTTTGGCTCATCATTGTGGATAATATGATGTTATGGGCAGATCGTGCATGCTTGGAGGCTCTTATTAAGACAATCTTGCAATGATTTTTTAGAGCAAAAAAATATGCTTTATAGTATGGAGGCTGCGTGATTGTTTCCACTTTCCTTTTGTTGGAAGGATCATTCTCACCGATACTCGCTGATTTACTTGGTTGAGGTCATGGAAATGTGAAAGGCAATGATTTGCCCTAATGCCTATTCTATACCTTTTAAAGGTAAAAAGCAGTCCCTTTTGTGTATCATGAGAAAATCTATTTCATAACTCAGTTTTGTTAAAAATCTATTCTTTCCATTGCTAATCCAAACACAAACACTTAATTGAAAGTCAATAAAGAACAACGCTTCAAACAAACATACATGTATATTAATAATGGAAGTTACCCCATTTCAATGACAAACTTTGACAGTAACAACTATGATATAGTAGTATATATCATCCTCTCCCTCTTCTTTCTTTCTTTATTTTCCCTTTCTAGCAACATCTTATTCTGTGAGGCAACACATAACAAGATACTGATTATATAAAACTGATGCAGATAATAGTACATAACACTCTGTTGCTAGTGTAGGAAACATAAAATCAGTGAGATGCTTTGAGCTTCTTGGCTATACCAGCAAAGTACTTTCCTTGATGGAAAGCTAGAGCCAATTCTAAGTCAGAAGGCTGTCTACTGATGCCATCTTCCCCAGCCAAAGTAGAAGCACCATAACATGAACCACCTTTCACTTGCTCCATCTCAAACATGCGTTCACCAAATGTGTATCCAATTGGCACAAATATCATCCCATGGTGAATTAGTTGGGTAATTGATGTCAGTCTGTTTTTCACAAACGTAATTAATAGTGTTAGTGGTCAAAACTTGACAAGTTAACTCAATATTAGTTAATAAACTACTTCTCCCAATCTACAATATAAGTTACTGTAATTAATTCACTAGAATAAGAAATGATAGTTAACTCACTGCATTGTTCTTCAATTCAAGAAATTTTCCAACCTTACCCAATATTAAATGGGGTTTTGAATGAGAGAGAGAGATAAATATAAAGAGACATTTATGTAATAATTACATCGGTAAAATTGATAGGTAATCATTAATTAATCTTCAAGTAATTTATATTATGAACCAGATAGAGTATATGCATTCATGCAATTGTCGGTTGAGTGGTGAAACCCTTATGTTAGGTGGGCCTCACCATTCTCTTAATTGAGACTATCTATGATACGGATGAATCCAATAAATTCAGGATTTAATTAGTTAAAATCTTAAAAAATCTCGTCTCTAGCTCTTTAGCCATAAAAAGTTCCACAAAAGTTAATCAAATATTTATAATTCAATCGTATTCTATCTCGAATACTTAACACAATTTTATATTTGTAAAGAAAACTTTTTAATTCATCAATTACCAAAATAACTAAATAAGCTGGGTCTATAAATAAGCTAAATCTTTTTTAACCGTTGGATCTCCATCAATTTAGTTCTTAGAATTAAAAAAGCTTAACACAAAATTAATCTTTTTGTCTTGTTCATTTTGATTTGGTTATAATTTAGTTTTTAAACTTTAACACCGATACATCAACTCAATCGTTATAATTTGAGATGATTGGGGTCCAGTTACTTACTGAGCTTCCACTTGATGCTTTGAATTTTAGAAATAAAATTCTATATTTCATGAGACTTTGGGATCAGAGATTTAAAATCTTAAAGCATACGATTGATCTTTTTGTAGAGTGATGAGTCCGAGTTAAACTTACACGACAGTCTCTTGTCCAC
Source organism: Vachellia collinsii (assembly GCA_006871305.1). Taxonomy (NCBI): domain Eukaryota; kingdom Viridiplantae; phylum Streptophyta; class Magnoliopsida; order Fabales; family Fabaceae; genus Vachellia; species Vachellia collinsii. The sequence continues at coordinate 2,851 of QFDD01001090.1, forward strand.
CTCCTTGGGTTCCGATGCTGCTAAAGAATGAGGCAGGTTTTCCGGAGAGTGCCTGGGTTCGCCATAATCCTCCGGTGGCATCCATGAAAGCTTTGAACTGAGCAGCCATTAGTCCAAATTTTGTAGGGAAACCAAACAAGAAGCCATCTGCTTCAGTTAGCTCACGAGGCGTAATTATTGGTACATCACTCTTTGGAGGTGCTCCTACCTTCACAAGAATCTCTGGAGATAGAGTCTCAGGTACCTATTTTAGTTATAAAAAAGGGAACTGTAACATTATGATAGAGTATCGGATTAATGGGAAAATGGGAGTTGTGGTAAGTTAGAGACGTTTTAGGAATAGATATCAATTTGAATTATTTTAAATATTTTTCTATTTATTAATTATTATTTTAGAAGTCTGTTTTACTATTCAAATGAATCATTTAGCCAAATAAAAGGAGCCTTCTCAAGCTCCTCAACGGCACTTTCTGGTTGTTACCTAGATAATAGGAGTATGAGAGAAAAGATGTAATTTTTATTCAATTAGAGATTCTCATTTTGTTGACTACTAAGTTGACCTAGGTGACATTAGTTAGATACTTATTTCATTTTCTAGTAGATTTAACTAGAAAAATTAATGACAGAGTTTTAAATGAGTTAAAAGTAAAAAGACTGAGTTACACCGAATCAATATTTGAGAGATTAAGTTACAAGGAAGTTAAATTTTTTACAATTTTGTATGATCAAGAGTATAACTGGATGCTATACCAACCTGCCAGATTTTGGCTTCAATTCCTTCAACAGAATCTGCTCCTTTTTTAATCTCATGTGCCAACTTCTCAACATGTCCGTACGTAGAATAGTAACTATATATATACATATTAATATATAGACAAATCAATATTAGTGTACATTTTTAAAAATAATTATAAAAGTCAAGCTAAACCAACATGATAGACTCTGAATATAATATACCTTGGGAAGAATTAATTAATTAATCAGAGTGAGTGCGTGCGCGCGTGTGAGGGGTGATTAACTTATTGGTCTGATACAATGGCACTAATTACCTACTAACACAGCAATATAAAGGAACTCTTAGAAGAAAATGTTTCTCTCAAGGCAATAATAATGGGGCGATTAAGAGCATGTTTAAGAATAGCTTCTGAAAAGTGATTTTACACAATTCGAGGTAAATATGCAAAAGAGTTTTGTCTCGATTTATATAAAAGTACTTTTCAAAAGCTATTGCCAAACATAGCTTTAGTGTTAGAGTCACTCATAAAAAGAAACACTGTGTGTGTGTAAGGTGTGAATGTGATGTAAAGAAAGAGTGCCATCAGTGATGTACCATACCATGATTAATTAAGAAACTATAGGCATTAATCTTAGAATACGACATGTAAGGTTGTTAAACTCACGATTTTTTTAAAAACTTGTAACAAGGACATGAACTTATCTAGTAAACTCGAGTGGTAAATTTCTAAGAGTTTATTTTTATTAATGAATATGCATTAAAATGTATAATTAAATAATTAAAGTCTAAAAATGAAAAAAAAATTAATTTAAATATATTTGAAATTCAAATAATTGAAATTAAATTCATCAAGATTCATAATTCATCATATTCAACTAAATTAAGGTACAAAAAACTAGACCAGGCATTCAACCGGATAAGACAGTGGTTCAAGGGTCGATGGGTTAGATCGAGATCAACCCAAAGTCAAATAGGCTATATTAAAATAATAGAATTTAGAAGATTGTATTTTATTTTATAAAAATTAATAGGTAAAAATTAGAGTATTATTTTATTTACGCATAATTTATATTTTTAGTGTTTAATTAAATATAAATATAAAAACAATTGAGATAAAATGAATTTATTTTATTTTATTTCCTCATGAGTAAATTTGTTTAAATAGAAAATAGAGAATTAAAGGTTAGTTTTATTACCATATTTGTTTTTAAAATTAATTAATCACATCTTCCCACTCTGGCTCTATTTTTGCGATGTTTTTAGCCTTAAAATGGTATCTTCTAAAGTAAACCGATCAAATCGGGTTATAACCGATTTTGACTAGGTTGACCAGGTTGGCCTAGCCGCCGATTCACCACCCCACCCGGACTGGATAGATAGCCGATCTAGTCCAATTTATTGTACTATAATTAAAACAATTCCATGTAATTCATATATATATATATAACCATTGAACATGATTAAATCGAAAAAGTTAGCACTAGTGTGAGAGTGAGTTAACAAGATTTTGTAAATTAGAAATGTAAAAAGGGTAAACTTAAGATGTGAAATAGTGAGCTTGATCGAGTTTAAATCTAGAACGAGTTTAATAATAAGTCGACAGCACAGTAAATTCAAAGAGTTAACTCACGAGTTTAATAACTATGCTCATATGCATGTGATGAATAAGCTTTTTTCTAGTTGTTTAAAGTAAACAAATGGTGGGATTACAGGAAATAATTAAATTGTATTTCAGAAAGAAAAAAACCTATCAATACTCAGGAATTAATATTGTGATATATAATATGAAGTTTGGTTTCATCGTTACACACACACACACGCGCGCACACACACTTTCTTGCTTGCGATCGACTGAAGCAAATTGCAGCTTTTAAAAGGTTCAACAACCACAATCTTTTGAACAAGTTCAACTTTTTTCGATGGATGGGTTCAGATATTTTTAACAAACAGGTTGACTTTTTAATTTCTCCATGAGAAAAAAGAAACTTCTACTTGATGAAAGCTCAGGCACATACCAAAGTATAATTTACAAGCACACACACAACACACACACACACACACACAGAGTACCCAATTCCCAACCCATCAATTTATAGTTAATGAGAAGAAGCATATACGAAAGAAAGAAAGAAAAGAGAAAGATGAATCACTTACACAATGTAAATCGTGGTAGCCGCCATTGAAGCTTTTGCTTGAGCTCTGTGATTGTCTATTTACTATTTAGAAACCAATATCTGTGAATGAATGTTGGAACCTTAGACGAGGGACGACACAAGAATAATGCTCATATTTATAATGCCATTGATGCTATTGCATGATTGATTGGTCAGTTTCTTCCAAATACATCCAATCCAATAACATATAAGCAAATTATACTTATGAATGTGAATTATTTACTTAAACGTTTGGATGAATTGGTTACAAAATATAGCTGAAATAAGAAAATTTAAATTTAGCTCACCAACAACGGTTGATCTAGTTGGTAAAAAATTAACTCATAGTCCATAAAATTTTGAGTTCAAATACCTGATACAAGAACCTTGTTGATGAACAATTTGTAAGTATCTCTGTAAACGTTCTCTAAGCTTGGAAGTATGCCCTGACACTGGTAAATCCCTGGGATTAAAAAATAAATAAATTTAGATATATACTTTTAACAAATTTGAAATCAGGCCAATAGGTTTAATTAGGGATATTTGAATTTTGTTAAAAGATTATAATACCCTTTTTTAGTTAAAAAAAGAAAAAAATTTATACTCTAACCAATAAAAAATGTCATGTCACTGAATTTAATTTGGCCATAATCAGACAAGAGGAAGACGATGAAAATGTTGATAAAGAGAGAGTTTGAAAGAGAGAAAGATAAAGAGGACGAAGTGTGAGGAGGGAAAAGAGAATTAAAAAAATGGGCATGAATTTCGGAGAGTGAAATTGCTGAATCAAATTATCAAATTAATATAAATTATAGGCTAACAAATAAACATACACATAAAATTAAATTAGCATTTCTCTCCTTTTTAACTATAGAGAATTACAAATGGGCATTATGAGCTTTAACATCATTTAGAAATTCCTTACTAAGCCTCTTGATACAGCTAGTAATATTGGGTCAACCTGTCGATTACAAGCTGATTTTCTCTCACAATTAAGCTGGTTTTGATTAAAAACCATGGTTTCAAAAAGTGGTAGATAAACATGCTTCGAAAATGCAGAATAGCTTCTAAGCTTAAAACTATGGTTTCAAAAAGTAGTAGACAAACATACTCAGATTCTCCAAAATAGCTTTTAACCCTCAAAACCATGGTTTGGGTTTGAAACCTTTTTTTTTTCAAAAACTATTCTTTTCAGCTTTTTCAGAAGCTATTTTCCAAAAGTCTATTCTCTGAAATAACTTTTACGCAAACTGAAACAGAAGTTATTCTCCAAAAGCTAATCTGCTAAAGATAGATACTCCCTCCCCCTAATGATATGGTTTATAATTTAATATAGTACACTTTTAATAATTAATATTAACTTTCTTGACTATGTAGATATTGTTTATGATCGATGAGTCACACAGCATTCATTAATGATAAAAAAACAAAGAGTCACACAGCAGCCGTTAAAAAAAAATCAAATATAACAGTTCATAAAAAAAAGGATTTACAAGAATAATGCTCATATTTATAATACCAGATTGCATGATTGATTGATCAATTCATTCCAAATATCCAATCCAATATAACATATATGCAAATTATATTTATCAACGTGAATTATTTATATTGACGTTTCTTATATTTCATTAAAATTGTAAAAAAACATTAGTTAGAAGAGTTAGATCAATTGTTTCAAAATTTTTATAGTTTTTAATTTGAAATATAGGTGGAAGAAATAAATATTTGTAATAAATTACATGTTATATAATAAAAATATGTACGAGGACATTATAATAATTAGAAAAAAATTCAATTAAATATAGTTGAAATAACAAAAGTTAAATTCATACCAAGAGGTTTAATTAGGTTTAAAAGACAAGAATGCTCTTCTGTACTTAAGGGGAAAAAAAAAGAAATTCATACTCTAACCAATAAACAACTGCCGTCATGGCATGTCACTGAATTTTATTTGGCAATATAATTGGACAAGAGGAAGACGATGAAAAGATTAATAATGAGAGATATTTTAAGGAAAAATGATAAAGAGGAGGACAAACTGTGAGGAGAGAAAATAAATGCAAAAGATGGGCACGGATTTTTGAAAGAAAAATTGTTGAATTAAATTATCAAATTAATATAAAGTGAAGGCTAACAAATAAACATACACATAAAATTAAATTTATTGATATGGCACTTTTTTTATTAGTTAGAGTATGAATTTCTCTCCTTTTTAACTACAGAAAACTACAAATGGGCATTATGATCTTTTAACACCGTTCAAAAATTCCTAATTATACCTCTTGATTATATTAGAAATTTGTTAAAAGTATGTACCTAAATTTAAATTTTGATATTTCAGCTTCATTAAATTGATGTTTTCCATATAATTAAAGAGCCTTAGAGTATAATCATGTATATGGAAATAGATACTCCCTCGCCTCGGTGATATGGTTTATAATTTATATAGCCCACTTCTAATTATGGTTTATAATTTATATAGTACACTTTTAATAATTAATAATAATTGGCCGGAGTAGGTAGACATTGTTTATGATCAATGAGTCACACAACATTCATAGAAAAAAAATGAAAAAAGAGTCACATAGCAGCCATAAAAGAAATCCAAATCTAATGAATAGAAACAAAATGACATTCAAAAGAGTGCAAATATTAAAAAAAAAACACAAATGATTACAGAATGATTGAATTTTAAATTAAATATTTTCGTTTAAAATTAATATCAATATACTTTTATGGACACAAGTTATTGGCGCTTTGTTAGATACTACGAATAGGATGATGAAACATTCAAACTAAAATATTTGTACAAATACGAGAAAACATCATATGCATTGGATACACCACATAATTTGTGCGCTTCCCAATTAAAAAGTTCCAGTTATCTTTTTGTTAGCCATTTATGTCTCATGAAATTTCTCTTTTTGAGATGGTGGTTAACCACAACAAATGGGGAAGGTTCTTTTCTTTCCAATGAGCGGAATGGTTTAGATGGAATCTCACGGAAGACCACAGTAGCCATAAGTAGGTAAAATCTCATGGGTTTTTTTTTTGGTACCTATGCTGGGATATATTGGTAACACATTGCAGGAAATTTTTTGAGGAAGATGATCACCATGGACAAACAAGTGCATGATCTTGCTTCTTCAGAGTCTGCTCAGACCATAACATTCTTCAGCGAGTTGCCCAAAAAAAGACACAAACCGTTGTTAACCCCCCAGAGCAAATAGGAGATGATGGCTGTCAACTAGTAGTGGATGGATTGGTCCTAGCGAATGGGAGGAGTGGGTGTGGAGGGTACATCAAAGGCCACCACGGATAGATGGCTTTGTGGCTATAACTAGAACTGGTAATATGCGTGGGCTGAACCCATCAACATGTGACGGGTTGGGTTGAGAGAAAGGCAACCCATTTGGATGCCGGTCTTTTTGGTCCACACACGCCTAGCCCGTACCAGCTAACCCGCGGGTTAGTCCGCCAACCCACTTTTCTTTTTTAAAAAAATAAAATAAAATTGATTTATAAAAGTATATGGACAACTTCTGATCATAATGTAAATCTAATTAATGTTGAATATTCGTTGATAATTTGATTTGTGGTTTATATTTAGTTTGAATTTAAATTTATAAAGTGTATTACATATGTTTAAGATGTATTGTTTAAAATTTGAATTATATATTTTATATTCAAGTTGTGGTGTATTTTTATAAATTAAATTTATGAAAAAAGATATTTCATTTTAGATATTGAAAAAAATAAAAAAAAATAGTTTAAGTCCAAGTTAAGAAAATATTATGAGTAGGAAAAATATAAAAAAAAAATTAAAAAAAAAGTTGGCGGGCTAGCGGGCTGGGTTGGGATTTATGCATGCAGGTAGGGCGGGCTGGCCCACATTACCACTTCTAGCTTTAGCTACAAGCTAATTAATGTCCCTCCTGTGGTTGCGGGACTGATTAGCTTCATACAGAGTCTTGGTTTGCACTGTCTAAGGGTTTTAAGCATGTTGTTTTTTTGAATAAATTGTATGAAAGCAATTAACTTTTCCTTAAGGGGTTGTGATTGCAAACTACCCCTTTAAGGATGTGGTGGATAAACTTAGGCTTCTTATACATAGAGATTGGCAAGTGATCATAACTCATGCTTTCTGAGAGCTGATATCAATTACCGACCTTTAGCAAAGCACTCATATAGGATAGATAAGAGCTTTTATACTTTTGATCAACCTCCACCTTTTATCCAAGAGACGGAGGTGGTCAATCTTTTAGTGTCTAGTTAGTTGGTTTTTTCTTTTGTTGTACTTTTCAAGTTGTTTAAGTAATGAAATCTAGGTATTATGGGACCACATCATTTGTGAGACTTCGCGCAATTTCAAAGACCTTCTAGTTTGCTCTTTGTTCAAACGATCATGTCCTAAATGAATCTACGTTGTCTACGCATCTTCGGATCTCAAAAATAAAAACTAATGATACCAATGTTGGCCTGAAAGTTTTTTAGAAGGAATGTAGCCCTGAATATTTCAAAATTAGAGTAATGATACCAATTACAGTTAAAAATGTTAATATTTAACATCAATTTTTAATAGTTAATGTTAGTTTTTTAACGAAATGGGACAACATTATTCCCAAGAAAAATTTGCACCTCACCCTATTATAAAACATGAATGTTGGATATTCTTGTAATAAGTACAAGAAAAATGACTCACCCAGCAGCCGTAAAAAAATAAATCTAATGAATCCTAATGACGCACTCACTTTCTAACTAATGAAGCTTTTATATTACCTTATATGTGAGAGGTTTAGGGTTTTATAAAGTATTGTTTCATAATAAGTATCAACTGAATTGAGTCGGCTGACATGGTTTATGATAAATAAGTCACCCAGCAGCCATAAAAAATTAAATCTAATGAATCAAAAGTTGAATCAATATGAATACCAGGTCAAAAAAGATCAATATAAATAAAATGACATTTCACATAGTACAACAATACAAAACAACATAAATGACAAGATCATTGAATTATAAATTAAATATTTTTGTTTCAAAAAATAAATATTATTTTATAGGGTAAAGGTTCAAAAATACCATTTATCTTTTGCAAAAAAGATATATGACACCATAAATAATTTTTGGGTGTAAAAATGCACACAATGATTCAAAAATGGATATAAAATGCTGCAGACGTTAATTTTAACTAACACCATTATGTCATAGGCCTGAAATGCTTAGTCTTTTATCTTGATAATAAATTTTGAAAAATAACGTTAATTTTTGAAATTCTCAAAAAAGTTTAAACCTTGGAGGCTGTTTCCACAAAATTGTGAGACAATGAAAAATTTTCATTTTCTGATCTTAAATGAACCCTTAAATAAAATATGGCATTTCTGACCCCAAATGGATGAATTTTTAAGAATAATCTTGATTTCTAGAATCTCATGAAAAGTTAAGCCATAAAGATTGTTTCTATACAATTTTAAGATAGTGAAAAACTTTCATTCTTATGGCCCTAAAAGGATGAATTTTGAAAAGTAATCTTGATTTCTGGAATCCTCATAAAAATTGAGCTATAGAGGTTGTTCACACAAAATTCTAAAATAGTGAAAATTTTTCATTTTCTGACTTTAAGTTAACCCTAAAACAAGATATGGCCTGGATAAAGTTTGAAGGAAAAAAATTTAATGACGTTAGTGAAAATTAACATTTGTGACATTTTAGGGTAGTTTTTGAACTTTATCCTATTTTATATACACAAGTTATATCTATATACTACTATAGAATGAGACTTGACGCTAATTACCGGTTAAAAAGAAAAGCTTCCGGTAACCTGCGGCTTATATTTGTTGTTATTATGTTGACCGTCAAACAAACATAAGAAAATATACCAAAAGCAACCATTAAATAGTTGCATTTTTTTAAGAAAAATTCAGAAATATATAATGATTTGATGGTTTTGTGAAAACAACTATCAAACATTTGAAGATAATATTTGACGGTTTTATGAATAAAATGTCAGAAAGGCTTATTTTTGTAGCTTGTTTTGAAACGACAAATAAGTAGTCTCATTAAAATTCCTATTACGAACCCTCATGTATTCTCATTTTCCCTAAACACAACAATAAACTCTGGAAAAACACCCACCAAATGCTTTGTCGAACCCAAAATTTCCTTCCCCTCCAAAAGCAATGTCGTCTTGCATTTACCATTTTTAGCTCCTCATCTCTATAGGTCACTTTGTTGTTGAGGTATGTGAATGATCTTTGCATTCACTATTTACCGATTGTGATTGATGTGTTGATTTGGTTTATTGGGTTATCTAACATCCTAATTTTTAATCTTAAGGATTAAAGTTAATTAAGTTAGGTTTATGATTAAGTTGAGGATTTGGAATCAGGGTTTAGCAGGAGGTTGATTTCTATGCTAGGGTTTCGATGTTTTTGAGTTGGAGAAGCATCTTTGAGTATCAAAAGACTTAAGTAAGTGTTTCTAACTCATTTCTGCTATTCTATTTTATTTTCATACTTTTGAAATCTTGAAAATTGAGTTTTTTTTTTTTTTTTGAAGATTTCAAAATGGGTTAAGTTTCGACCAGTGTTGTCAAACTCATAAGTCAACTCACCAAGTTAACCGAGTTTGCATTTTAAGCTAAGGAAATCAGGTTAACTCACTTAGAAAATTGTCCTAGACATAAACTCTATCTGACTCGCTTCTAACTTGGTCAAACTCATTAAACTCAGTGTTTTAAGATCGAGTTGAGCGAGTTAGAGGGTTGGGAAGTAGATGACCAAAAAATCAGAAAAGAAAAAGAGGAAATCGTGGAAACAAAGATACAAACTAATATAAATTTAAAAAGAAAAAATCTTATTTATTTAGGTACACAACTATTTAGGTACACAACCCAACCCTTGTGAATTGACGTTTTGCAGCCACCGCCACCATCTTTTACAATTTCACAGCTTTCTTCTTCCCTTCTTCACTCATAGCCATGCGCTGGATTTTTTCAAACCTGTGAGTTGAACTTAAGAAAGAAAGAAGGAGAAGAGAGAAAGGAGGAGAGAAGAGAAAGAGCAAACTGGCTTCGGTTGAACTGAGGAAAGAAAGAAGTAGAAGAGAGAAAGAAAGAGAAGAGGGATAAAGCAAATTGGTAGGTGTATAGATGTACCGTGTACGTGTGTAGCTGTGCGTAGATAGTAGCTGTGTCATGTGTGTTTAGCTGTGCGCTTGTGTGTGTGTGTGTGTGTGTGTGTGTATTATATCTTATTGCAAAACATTGCTCTTATCCTATTGTGTCATGTGTGTGTAGCTGTGCGCCTGTGCATGTGTATATATATTATATCTTATTGCAAAACATTGTTTTTATCCTATTGTGTCATGTGTGTGTAGCAGTGTGCCTGTGCATGTATATATATTATATCGCGTGTATATATATTATATCTTATTGCAAAACATTGTTCTTATCCTATTAATATTACTTTTTGATTAATTTTTTTTTGTGGAGGTGAAGAAAAATGTGTTTGAATTGAGTATATGACTAGGCAAAACTTTGAAGGCGTGCACGTGAAGGTGTTAAATCAAATTTTTAAGGCCCCAGACTTTCAATGGATATTTGCTTTGAGGGTGTGATGGGTTTCTATCAAACTTTGAAGTTGTGAGGGTATGAAAAGAGGAGAGAGCAGCAGCGAAAAATATTTATGTAAGTGAACCTTTTAATAGTTTTCTTTTAACCATTTTCAATGTTTAATAATTTTTTTAAATTGTTAATTTATTGATTATATTTGGATTATTTTTATCTTAGAATTTTTTTACCATTTATTAAGTAGGTAATCTATTAAATTGAAGATGTCTTCAAATGCAAGGGAAGATACTGGGAAGAAAGTTATTGCTGCAAGAAAAAACTATCTTGGTAATAGATCTGATATAGGATGAAAATATGGGATGGAAGTTGAAGGGAATAGTAAAAAATTAAAATGCAATTTTTGTGGAAAAATGGTTAGTGGTGGCATTTACAGATTCAAACATCATCTAGCATGTACTAAGATAGATGTTGAGGCTTGAGTTAATGTTCTAGAGGAAGTAAAGACCACAATCCTACAACATGTTTATGAAGCAAAATGTGCTTCAACTAGAAAGAAAAGACAATGAATTGATGTCGATGAAGAAGAAGGTCAAGGAGCACAAGTTGAATCTTAAAAGGTAGAGAAAGGGCTTATGAGTTTTTTGAAGAATTCAAAAAATAATAGCAAAGGGCTATGTAACACACAGTCAACCATTAATCAAAAGTTTAAAAAAGAGCTCAGTGAAGAAGCTTGTCAACAAGTAGCTCGATTTTTTTATACAAGTGCCATCCTTTTTAATTGTATAAAAAATTCTGAGTTCACAAAGATGTGTGAAATTATAGGAAGATTTGATCAAGAATTTAAGCCTCCCTCTTATCATGAGATAAGAGAAAAATACTTAAACTTGGAAGTAAAGAATACACAAGTTATGCTTGAAAACTTTAAGAGTGAATGGATAACAATAGGTTGTTCCATAATGTCTGATGGAAGGACTGATAGAAAGAGGCGCTTAATTTGTAATTTTTTAGTGAATAGTCCAAAAGGGACAATATTTTATATTCATTGGATACTTCTGAAATTTCTAAAACTGCTGATAAAGTATTTGATAAGCTTGATGAAGTTGTGGAGAAAGTGGGGGGAAAATGTGGTGCAAATAGTAACCGATAATGCTGCAAATTATAAAGCAGCTGGGCAGAAAATAATGGAGAAAAGGAAACATTTGTATTGGACCCCATGTGCAGCCCATTGTATTGACTTGATGTTGGAGGATTTTGAAAAAAAAATTGCATTGCATAAAGAAACTATTGGCATGGGTAGACAAATCACAACATATATTTATACAAGATCAATGCTCATTAGTCTTTTGAGAAAATATACAAATGGCAAGAATTTAATCAGGCCTACTGCAACTCGATTTGCCACTGTGTATTTGACTTTGTCATGTCTTAGTGAGCAAAAAGTACCATTCATAAATTTGTTTAATTCTCAAGAGTGGAAGGATAGCAAATTTTCAACTACTAAAGATAGAAAGGAAGTGGCAAGAAGTGTTATGGACACTAACTTATGGAAGAATATTGTAGCATGCCTTAAAGTTGCTGCTCCTCTTGTTAAAGTTCTTCGCTTAGTGGACTCAGAAGAAAAGCCAGCCATGGGCTTCATATATGAAGCAATGGAAAGTGCAAAGGAAAAAATCAAACAAAATTTTAATAATGCCAAAAAAAAGGTACGTATTAAATTAATTTTTTATATTTAATTTTATTAATGCAATCTTTATGTTTTTTTGTAACATGATTATTTGTGTTTTTTTTTGTTAAATGGCTTTTTTTTTTGCTTATTGATTGTACAGTTATGAGCTTGTATGGAATATAATTGATGAGAGGTGGGAAGCTCAACTACATAGACCTCTACATGCAGCAGCATACTACCTCAATCCTTACTTCCATTATGACACTGATTTTAAACCTGAATATAAGATTAGACAAGGATTGTATGAATGTTTATCAAGAATGGTTGAGGATCAAGATGAACGAAACAAAATCGAGTATCAATTAGCTGATTTTCATTATGCCAAAGATATGTTTGGACGTGAAACTGCATAGGCACTAAGAAAAAAATTGCCTCCAGCAGAATGGTGAGATTCCTATAGAGATGGATGCTCAGAACTTAAAAAAATTGCAATTCGCATTCTTAGCTTATGCTGCAGTTCTTCTGGATGTGAACGTAATTGGAGTGCTTTTGAGATGGTAAGATAAACTTTTTTTCTTATTTTCAAAATGATTTTGCTTACAATAGTAATGAAGTTTCTTTTTTCAATTTTATTTAGATTCATACCAAGAAAAGAAATCGTTTGCATCAAAAGAAGATGAATGACTTAGCATTTGTCATGTGCAATTTGAAGCTAACAAGAAAGCAAAATAGTAGAGCTTCTCATTATGATTTTGATGATATTCATTCTGATGATGAATGGATTACTGAAGGAAGGACAGATGGAGAGGGTGTAAAGGAAGAGGATGTTGGGGTTTTTCAACCTCATGAGATTAATGAGAACATTGATAATCCAATATTTGATGTTGACCTAAATGCTGATTTGAATGTTGATCACGTTAGAAAAATTATGATGGTAATGATGAAGTTGAGGGGGCAAATAGAGACTATAATGGTGAAGGTGAAGAATTTGAAGACAACGAAGATGGTGATAATGCAACATTTGATGATCTTTGTTAAATTTATAATTATTGTTATGATTTTCTTCAATGACTTCATTTTGATATATGAATTTTATATAATTTTATAAGTATAATAAACTATGAATTTTCATGAATTTAATTTCAATCATTTAGATTTAATTTATCATTTTCTTGTATTTTAATTATTTAGTCACATACATGTAATAGATATTTATTTATAGAGATACACTCTTACGAGTTTATGATTCGAGTTTACATCTTTTTTATGAGTTTACTTAAACTCTTGAGTTTGACAACCTTGGTTTCAGCGAAATCTGGGTTTAAATGAGTTATTTGAATTTCAACTAAATGAGAGAGGTTTAGTCGGTTTGGTTCTTTTAGATTCGAAGTTATATGTGATTTGGAATTAGAGTTTGTTGATTGAGCTAGATTTTGGCTAAGTTATAATGTGATCTTAGAAATGAGTTTTGGTTCTTGGGTTATGCCAATCTAAGCTAGGTTTAATGATTAATTAGTTTAAATTGTTGAGTTGCCTAGAAATTTGAAGATGGGTATTTTGGGGTATGGACCCTAAGTGTAAAATTGTAAATTTTACTTGATTAGAATGTATTGGAGTTGGTAATTGGTTTAAATGAGTCAGTGGAACTATTTGGCATGGGAGTTTGATATGGGAGTAATGGAAATGGGATTTTGTTGATAGTTGGGGGGTTGTTAGAATGTCTTAGGGCCCCTATTGCTTTGTTAACCACTTATTAGAATGTCTTAGGACCCTATTGCTTTATTAACCATTTATTTAGTTTGAATACTAAGGTGGTGATATCTTTAGTGAGAGGTATCTGCTTTCCACTAAGCATGTTTGTAACATGTTATGAGTAACCTTTTGGCATCTCAGCTCTTGGTGAATCCCTTTTAGCCGTTGGATCTCTTGCACTATAGTTCAGAGGTGTAGGAGAATCATCAATAATCATAAGCTTAATTTTGTATTAATGTCTGATACAAAAATTGATGTTTCTTTTGCTAGCAAACCACTTTTGTCCTTAGGTCTTTTGAACTTTGTGGGCATACATGCTATTAAGAAAGGAGGAAGTAATATTCCTAGATGGTTAATGGAGTATAAAGTAAGGAACAAAAAATCAGATTGGCTAATTTGAACCAATGACCTGATCCTTGGTCCAATCTTGTTCAAAGGCATAAGTAGAGGTGGGTTGACTTAGATCAACCTAGTCAACCCATTGTTAATCAACCCGCAAATTTGGGTGGGTTGACCGGGTTATATTTTTTAATTTTTTTAAAAAATAAAAATAGTAAAATCAATATGGCCCTGCTGGAACAATAATAGAAATGGAATTAACAATGTCCTTGAAAGAATGGACATAGCAACATCAGGCCATAACCCCATCGTTTTCTAATCTCAGATTATCTTCAAATGCTCCAAGAGAAGAAGATTTGAATCATTTTGGTACAATTTTAAGGATTGCATTAACTTGATTTCTCATAGTTGAAATAACCTCTTTCATGGTTCCCCTTGCTTTAAACTATTTTGTAAACTGTCTAGAACATTAAACTTGTTATCAAAGTGAAGCAAAAGACAAATTGGTAACTTAAGATGCATGATCAAGGATACTGAGACAAGGTTATCTCATCTATCTTTAAGAATTAACCTTTCAACATCTCCACCAGAAGACCTATCTTTAGAAATTAATGAAGTGAATAATGAACTTGAATTCCTTTACAATTGTGATAACAGCTCCTAGGAACAAAGAGCAAAGATAAAATGAAAGGTACAAGGGGAAAAAACACAATATACTTTCATACTTTTGTAAAAATCAGACATAATAACATGATTAGATGCCTCAAGAAAAATGATAGGTCTTGGACAAATGATCAGGAAGAATTAGGTCTATTAGCTTTGATCACTTTGACCAACTTTTCAATCCTACATCATATATATATATCCTTGGAAGACACACTGTCTGAACTAAATCTAAATGTTGTTCCAACAATATCTCAGGGAAGCATTTAATCTTCTAATGCCTATTCAATCAAAAGAAATCAAGGAAGCAATTTTTTCTCTCTCTTCCCAAATCAAGTGCTAGAGGTATTGATGGCTTCCTCACTAAGTTCATCAAGATATGGTTACCTCTTTCTGGGAACATGGTTATTTGTCAAAGTCCTTCAACATTACGATAATCACTCTCATTCCTAAGATAGATAAGCCTTACACAATTCAAGATCTTAGACCCATTAATCTCTCCAATGTTATCTACAATATCATATTAAAAATCTTGGCAAACAAAATGAAAATCCTCCTTAAAACTTATATTTTCATCTTCCCAAATTGCTTTTTTTGAGAGACAAGCTTATATCAGAAAACCTTATGCTTACTGCTAATTCAATGAATCAAGTGCATTCAGCTAAACAAAATAAGAGAAAATTGCCAGCATTGAAAATTGAATTTGCAAAAGCCTTTGATAAGTTATCGTGGAACTTCATTTATACAGTTGAAAAAAGAATGCACTTCCCAAAGAAATGGATCATCATCATTCATCTATGCTTATTCACTATTTAGTAGCATTCTTCTAAATGGAAAATTATCACAACTTATAACCCCAAACAATGGTATTCATCAAGGAGATCATCCCTCTCCATACTTATTCATTCTAGCATCAAATGTATTGTCTTGCATGATTAGTCAATTGGAAAGCCAAAATTCTTGGAAAGGGATGAAAGTTTTTGATGATGCATGTCCTATCTCTTACCTTCTGTATGCAGATGATTCTCTTTTCTTCTTAGAGGCAAACAGAACTTGTTTTGATTATGTGCATTTTTCTCTGAAAAAGTATTGTAAGCTTTATGGTCAAGAGATCAGCATTGACAAATCATCCATTATCTTCAACCCTAATGTTAGTCATGATCAAAAGCTTTTATTCTCCAATATGTTGAATATTCACTTTTTTGAAAGACTAAGAAAATACTTAGGCACTTGGATTGATCCTAATAGAGAGAAATCCCAAATATATAATCATGTTGTCCAGATGGTAAAAAAGAAAACTACAGCATGGAAAGTTAAACTTCACTCCCAAGCATCAAGGATCCAACTCATCAAATTGATTCCATCCTCAGTTAACACCCATACTATGTCTTGCAGAGCTCTCACAAAATCTGTCTGTGATAGAATCGATTTTAGATGCATTAATTTTTTTTCTTGGGAACATTGGAAGATATGGAAGATAAACTTATCTATACAGTAACAAGGAAGGGAAATATATCATGAAAGGTGGTTTCCTACTTAGTTTAAGGAAAAGACACACAGATAACAAGGATGCCTTATGGAGATTTCTATAGTTCATATCCTTACCTATTAAATATCTCGTGCTCATTTGGAAAATTCTTCACAATGCTTTGCCATCTACTAATATTCTTAGAAAACATTATCCCAATATCTTTGGAAAATTTTGGTTAAAAAAAAATCTCTAGATAATGTTTATTAGGATGTGATGAGCCTGAAAGCTTATTCCATATATTTTGTTAAATTCCTTTCAGTAGGGTGGTTTGGTTTGATTGCTTGAATATTAGACTAATGCTAATAGATTTTTCAAACTTCCAAGCCTGGTTGAAATTAACTCTCATATATCGTTTTAGAGATAATCATAAGGATCTCAACCAAGCAACCATAATTCTCATCAATACCATTTGCTTGAAGTGTAATTCTTCTGTAATCCCCTAAGTAAATTAACCTCATAATAAATATATCAATGACTATAAATTCCTCGAGGTCTAGGGCACAAGAGCTATGGGTAAGACACCCAGCCCACAAACCTAACACAATATCAATGTGACTTAGGGCACAAAACTTGTTCACAAGTCATCAACAAAAATCAGAATAGTTATTAAACCTTTAATCAAACATATAGATTCCCATATATCCATCACATAAGTGCATCATGTCTCAGACATACCAAAAGACAATTATTAATAATAGGTCTAGTTTCATTGTAGAATCATAAAAATGAAAACAAAGCATGTAAGTCCTATAAATCTGGTAATATACTTTTATCCAAAAATAATATAATTGATAAGCCTACAGTGATAGCTATTATCAAACTGTTGGCTCCTTCCTTTCATGCCTCAAACCACTAAATCCCTCTCCTAAAAATGGTAAACATCGATAGAGTGAGACATAAAGTCTCAGTAACCAATAATTAATTCATAGAATATACAATACGGGATTATAAGTCAGTGAAGCAATGCTGATATGTAATACTCAAATAGAATTAATGTTTCCCATCCAATACAATCATATTACACAAGTGATCCCTCCATCCAACTCCTCCATATTACTCCATGACATGGATCCCACTTAATGCATTAAGCAACTCGACCAAGGTCCAGCAGCAATATTAATCCAACTGGTCCCCCTTCGTTTTCCCTCCTGGGTTTAGAATCAAAGGGTGTCTAACCTCCCACCTGGGTTTAGGCCGACTCCCCACCTGGGTCTAAGCCGACTCTCCACCTGGGTCTGAGTCACATTAAAGCCATTCACTATGATCAGTAGTGAAGGCAACCGCGAGTATAGCATAAGCCCAATCATCACACGATTAACCCAATTACTTCAATACCACCTAACGTTCCAATTCTCCACAAATGCATAAATTCACAATTTATTCCAGATAATGATAAGTTATAAATAGTTCATCACATATATATATTTAAGCAAAAATGTATTCTTTCAAAATACTTCTAACTTCACTGAAATTGAATACATAAATATAAAGACAATATTCATACTACATAACTAAGGTATCGAAAATACCTTACAATCAATGCAAGCATATAAAATAAATTAACTATGGTTACCTTAACTCCAAGATACTCGTGAGATCAAGCCACGAAAGCACAAACCACAATCAAATCAATCTACACAATGATATAGATGCAAATTTAACACATAAATTAAATATTTAACTTGATTATATGCATTTAGGGTCTTGAAATAATTATTTAAATTCATACTCCTCAATAGGTTCTTAACTATTTAGTTTAACCTTAATTTAATTATTCCCCCCAACTCACAATTCAATTAAAACACAAATTAACTTCAATTGCACAAAATCTCTAATGTAAAGTTTATTGTTTCAAACATAAAGTTGCTAAATTATAGGTCCTTAATTTATTCAACATTCTAAACTTAATAAAATTTCAAGAACATCCTCAATAACACTAGTAAATTATTCAACCTAAATTTAATAGGTGCAAACAATCTATACAGAAAAGAAATTATAACCTGTTTAAATCACTTATTTATTTTAAATTATTAAGGCAGTCAAATCACAAATCTAGCTCAGAAAAAATTAACAATTAATCCCCATCTACCTTTCATTAGACAGTTATGGCTAAAATTCAATCTTTGTCCAATACTTTAAATCTAAAATTTTATCTAATCAATATCATATTACTACTATCAGAAAGAAAAAAATATTTAGAAAAATTTTTATTGAGAAAGTTTAATAAAAAAAAGTAATTTTGATTACTAATTGATCTTAAAATGAAACCTACGCTTTAAAGCTGCCGACGCCGCTGAGAGAGGGAAGAGGACACACTAAGAAACCTAATTGCCATTGCTACTGTGCACATGGCGTGAGGGGTATTTAAATACTACCCCTCACGTGATACACTGGCCCAAGCGTCTCTCCCTACCCCGTATTTTTTTTTTACTGTTATATATATATTACTCACGTGCCCCTATTATATCTTTCGTTTTCTTTTCTTTTTTATTTTCACTTTTTTTTTCTCTTACTTTTCCTTTATAATGTTTTTATTATTGGTTGTAATTTCTTTAATTGATATGTCTCATTTAGATTAATTCTTTTTGACTCAAATGACCACTTGACAAATTATACTTAACTTAAATATTATTTCTAAATAATAATTAAATTCTCTAAGCAAATAATTATCTCTCAATGATAATTACATCCTCTAAATAAAAAAAATTAGAATGTTACATGGGCCCTACATGAAAGCAAATTAAACCCACTTAACACTGCTAAAGAAATCACTTCCATCACGCAATTGTGCCAATTGGCTTTTCCACCAAAAAATCAATTGGAAGAACTAAAACCCAAAGGGTCTTGTCAGCCGATCTTGGAAAACTCATTATCTCAACAAAAGATTGGAGCATCATCTTTTTTAAAAAAAAAAAAAATCTTGTAAAAGCATCAAGATAGAGGTTTTTTTTTTTTGGTACATTCAAGATAGAGGTTTTTGTACAAGGTCAATTAATCCAAATTTTTAACCATCATCAGACCTTGAAAGAAGACTCGTCCTTCATGATCAAGTGCCTAAAGATCTGTCCCTCCTGGACAACAAGATCATCTCTATTTATAAATAAAGCTATGGCAGTCGAAATTTGGTCAACAAAAACCATCTTCTCCAGTGGTATGGAAAGCCTGCAAATGTCATGCAACATCATTCACAATGACATCATCAAACTGTTGTCCTTTTTTTCCCCTCTTCTACATTCTATGTTTTTAATATTCCAATGCACAATTATGAACTATGTCTTTTATTTAATGATTTCCTGGAGACTAACGTGTATCAGTAATTAGTTAATATTTGAAAAAAAAAAGCAAGTCATAAAAATAAAGATAAAATAACAATCTAACTCAAATAATAAAGTAAATCTAAACTATAGTTAAAGTTAAGGGTGGTTCTATATCTTTAGTGGTGATTTGGATTATTATAGCGTTGATTACTTTTTAATGTTTAATTTCTACCTTTAATTTGTAATTAAAGCTATATTTGTTATTTTAATACTTTTAATTATCAAAGAGTGTCTTCCGATTCACTAAAAGATATTCTCATTATATTAATCTCTAATTTCTTATGTGACTACTTAACCAGATTAAATTAAGTGCAAGTCTAGTGTGACTGTGTAGAACTGCTAGGTATATTATGCCTATCCTATAAGCATTATTCAATGCATAAACACTCAATCCTACATGATTCAATTGAAGGTGTAATCTAACCTTTCTATGCTTAGACTTGTTTAGAACACTAAAATAAGACACAATCATATTCCTCTTCTTTCAAAACACTCGAGCATATATAAAAAGTTAGGTTATCAATATATAAAAATAATGCCTCTAATTCGCAGCTTGTTAGCTTCAAGGCAAAACCACCCAACGGCAAAGAAACCAAAGGAAATGATTGTGGATGAGGTGGGTGGGGGAGGAACAGCTCCAACACCGAGTAGGTGTAGCCCTTGCATCTTGCAGAAGATCGCGCAATGGTGGAGGAGGCCACAGTGAGCGAAAATGTGCAGCGCGTGAGGGGACTATTTGTTAAATGGTCAGCATTGGTTGACCTAAATATTGAAAACTTCATATGTATTTTCGCACCATTATTATATTCACTAACGCGTACTTTTGTATCCAAGGGAAGTTCATGTGTACTTTTGTTAACTTAAAGGCCGTGGTATTTTTGCACTATTTTGAAAACTCTATATGTACTTTTACATTCAAAGAAAGTTTATGGTGTCAAGTGCTCATGAAGAAATACTAATAGGTAGATTTGCACCTTAATCATTAATCTAAAGAGGGTTTTCTTAATAAATAATTAATTATCCTACAAAACAAATCTTCCCTTTCTGTAATAATCGAAGCACAGGGTCTAACACTATCGTTATTAGTCACCTAACAATTATCATTTGTTTATTGTTTGTAGGAATAGAAGGGTCATATGTCTCCTTGAAGGTTCATATATTGAAATCACAGAGCTAAATTCAGCATGTTGAATGTAAGGAATCCAATTAGTGTGTTCAGTATGTTGTTGCAATCTAGTGCAAGAAAGCATGCCCTTATCAGCTTCTCTTCT
>QFDD01001091.1:0-17797 GCA_006871305.1 Vachellia collinsii
TCTCACTGTTCATGTGAACCGTACCCTTTTCTCTTCTATTTATGGCCAAAAGAATTAGGATTTTGTGGTTTTAAGGTGTTTTGCTGATGTTTAAAGGTTGGTTTTAGTTGAAACAATGGACATGCAGTTAATGGGTTGTTTGGTTCTTTGAAGAGCCCAAACAGTGGCTCAGATTTTGAAGAGGAAGACTTTCAGGTTCTTCAAAAACTAAGTCATATAGCGGTTTGTGGAACTGGGTTAACACGTTTGCAGGGTTGTTTTAACCTGCATGTTAACCGACAGCGGGGGCTCCCTTATTTTTTAAAAATAAAGAGGAAAGTGTGAGAGGTTGAGTTATATTGATACATACACACACAGACGCATTTTCAAATCAAAAGGTCATGATTTGATGGATGTGCACTAACATACATATGTATCTATTGATGTTGCGGTGGATAGGAGGATGCTGTCCAAGTATATAAGGGATTGTGATTTTTGTCTTTTAGTGTTTGTTCAATTGGATTATTTGAGAATAGTAGCTGCCATTTGTTTTCTATGAATCAGTATTTTGCTTTACGGTAAGCAAATCTGGTTGTGTAAGTGGGTGAAGTATCAAGAATTTGGAAACAAAAGTGATTGAGTTTTTAAATTTGATCAGTTGATATTGGGTGGATTTAAGATTGGTCCAATGGTCTCTGTTGACCATGAAATTTGGTAAGCACACAATGTTCATAATAAGATTTAAAATGAGTCTTAGAATGCATTATTTGGATCAGTAAATTGTAAATTATGAACCAATAAATTTTGGTTCTGAAATCTAGAAATATGGAAAAGTGGTCAAACGAATAGTAACTTTGAAGCATTGATTTGAGACTCTAGTTGACTAGCAATTTTGAATGATAATTTTTCTTGAAAGAGGATACAGAGAGATACAAATAGAATGTTGAACCACTGTATTTAGAGTTCTATGGAATAAATTATGATTTTTTAAATTTAATGTGAATTCGAAGGTTAAAGAAAATAAAAGGTTGATTTTGGAAAATTACCAAAATGTCATAAGTTCGTGACTAAGAAAGAAATCATTAATACGGTAGATGATTTTTCTCTTTAAGTTTGAATAAAGAGAAAACTCCCTAACAAGAGGTAGAGATGATTGATTAAAGGAAGGGAGTAGAATTGGGACTTAAAAAGTAACTGAGGTTAGCTAAGGCTCAACAAACATATAATTAAAATAGTATTATATGTATATGTTTTTTTTCTAGGATTTGATATCTATTTCAACACCACAAGGAAGACCGAAAAAGAAAATACAAAGGAAGGTAGCCGAAAAGGAAAAGGGACAAGTAGAAACCCTTTGTGTAACAACTTGATTATTGTCCCTACTTAACCGCTCGTAGGCACAGGGTTTTGTCCTTTTGGAATCCCATAATTACCCAAAAGGCGTCTCAAATGTCAAAGACCATGCCTCAACTACATATATGACCTTCACTTTGAACGAGTCTAACCGATGTGGGACTTGAGTGTATCCTGACTACTACATCTCCCTTCCCCCTCACCCATTACTGGGTCCCTTAAGGTGTTAGGTCCCTAGCAGCATTTGGTGCGACTCTCTCCCCACCAATGGAAAGAGTCGCCCTTAGCTCTAATACCATATTGTAACATTCTAAGGTGTTTTCCTTGCTTAGCCTCCTGTAGGCACATGGTTTTTTTCCTTTTGGGATCCCATAGTCACCTAAAAGGCATCTCGGATGTCAAAGGCCATGCCCCAACTACATGTATAGCCTTCACTTTGGATAAGCCTAACTGATGTGGGACTTGAGAGCATCTTGCCTACTACGTCTCCATTCCCCCTTCACCCACTATGGGATCCCTCAGGGTGTTAAGTGTCATTTCGAATTTTTGGACCTAGAAATCCAAGGACAAGTTTGGATGACATATGCTACAAAGTCTAGTTCTGTGAAGTCCCCTGGCTGATAAAAAGATTCTCTAGAAATTATGTAACATTTGGTTCAGCAAAGGAAATGTTCAAGGTGAAAGAAAATGAAAGAAGAGGATATATGTGGAAGTAGAAAGTACAAGAAAGACAAAAGAGTCATTTTGCCAAATGTAGGTAAAAAAAGTAAGGGCAAAATGGACATTTTGAAAAGTAAAGGACCAAAGTGTTATTTTGAAAGGGTACCAAGTGTAAATTCAAAATTATAGGGACCAAAATGTCATTTTTAAAATGCAAGGGCATTTTGGTAAATTGAGAAAAGTTAAAAGGCATTTTGATCAAAGTCTAACCAAAATATTAAAAAAGTTTACAGAGTCCCAAAAGATAGAGAAAAATTCACTGATAAGTAATTAAAGCTCGGTTTAAGTCAAAATGACAAAAATAAACTTTGCGAGAATTTTAAAGGTTACTTAATATTTGGATATTTAATAAAATAATTAGACAAATATAATTATTTAAAATATCAAGAGGCCTCAAATATTTGATTTCAAAGTAAGGAAAAATAGCTCAGAAATTGCAGTATTTTATAAAATTGAGAACTAGTTTGTTGGAACGGAAGAAAAGAGGCCTAGAAAAACCCCGAAATATGGTTTTCTTCGGAAGTTAATTAAAGATACATTCGAAATGGGAATAGAGGAAGGAAAAATAGTAATAAGAGCAGAGAAATTATAGAAATTCTTATTGACACTAAATTGGTTATGTGATCAGAAAATCCCCGAAAGGCATTTTCAGAAGAAAATTTTCGGGTAAAGTAACCATAAAGTAATATTGCTTTCATAAAGGAGATTGTGGGGCTTGAGAATATGCCACTTGGTGTCTTCATATTAAAAGATGAAAAGCAAGAAGAGATATTAACTTAAAGTGGTAGATTATATCAGTGTAAAGTTACTCTGTCAGTGTAAGTGGACCCTACAATTCTTATAACTTAAGGACAGATTTTTAATCACTCATTCCAGCCCATTTTTCTGCAAAACACGACCAGCACAAGAGAGAGCAAGAGATGGAGCAAGCCGTGGTCTTCAAGAGCAAGAAGAGAAGGAACTCCAAGCAAAAATCTAAGGTAAGTTGGTGATTCAAGCTTGATTCCTTCCCTAGAATTGATCTAGGACCTCGATTCTGTCTTTTGATCGATGTAATTTTTTCTATGGTGCTGTGATTGAAGAGATTCAAGAGAGGGTTTGGAAAAGGGGCTAGAGTGAGAAAGCAAGAAAGAACAAAATTTGGAATTGGTAAGTGGTAAGTGGTTCCAATAAACTCTATGCTTAATTTGCTACATGTTGATGCTTGGTTTGAGTTGATTTGAGCATGTTTGTAATTTTTGGCACAAAATCACTGTTCATGGGCTGCTGCACGAAATTGATCTACAAGGGAGGAGTGTTTTTATGTTGAATAATGATTGAAAAATAGTCTAGAAGTAAGTTTATGCATGTATAAGGCAAGAGAAGTTGAAAAATCATGTTGCAATTTTTCTTTACTGTTTCAGCCTGCAGGGAAAATGGAAGAAGGAATGTGTTTTTGATGATTTTGATGGTTCCATTGAGTTTAAAATGAAAAATTGTGTAGGGTATAAGTGAGAAACCAAGTTTGGAAGCATTAGAAACAAAGATTGGAATTTTGTGCAACAATTTCCCTAGGTGGCTGTTTTGAGTAGTTGAAAGGGAAGGAGGGTTATTTTGAGCTATTTGAGCTTAAAAATGTAATCTAAATGCAAAATTATAGAGGAGAAGCATGTTAGATAAATTTTGAAACCCATGGATGCAAAAGTACAAAGTTAAGGTTAAGGAGAACAAGTTAAGAATAGTTATGAAGAAGTGATGCTATAATGGTCCAAATGAGTTAGTAACCTTTATGTGATGTTATTTAGGACCATTGGGCACTAAGGAAAGAGTTAACAAGAAAGGGACAAAGAAAAACAAGGAGAAAAAGGTAGCTTAGCTATTTTTGTTTTAATTGCATATCATTGTATTTAATTGCATGATTACTTGCTTTGCTATGAATTGGATAATATGCAATGGTGTGAATGATAAGGGTATGACATGATGAAGATTTGTCTCTATGCTATGTTGTTTGACATATAAGGTATGTATAGCATTTTATTTTCAAGGTTAAGTTAGTTGAGTATGTATCATGTTTTAATGTAAGTTATGTGATTGAAAAATATTTGCTTATGCTACTAAGATTCCCAAGAATCTTACCCAATCAATGTAACCAAACCCTTGGGCTACCTTTGTTCAAGAAGAGAAGAAGAAAGAAGGAGAATGCTTGGAGGTTTGGCAAGTGCTTAATCATCATTTAAAAGTTGTAAGCACCCATAAGGGTTTATGTGTTTGTTTATGATTATTAGCATGTGTAGTGGTAGATTTATATTCAAGCATGCTATAATAAGTCAAAATTCTCCAAAGGCATTAATATTGTAAGTTAAAGCAATCATACTTCAATTGGACCAAGTACGAATAAAAAGGGGATAAAAGTCAACAAAAATGGACTTAAAGTTGACTGATTTATTTTGAAGCAATTGAGTGAGTTAGGACATGATATTTTTTACCACCTAATAGATATAATTTTTCCCTTTAAAATGAGTGGTATTTCGTCCAAATTTGATAACTGTGCCAAGAGATATGTCCTTCCAAAGTTGGGCAAAAATACTGGGAATATAGAAAATGACTAAATGAACAGTAACTTTTGAAATTGAAATTGAAATTGGATACGATTTTGAAAAGAAAATGTTCAGAACTTATTTTCTCTCAATGTTATCCAATTATCTTCTCATAGAACTTGGAATCATTCAATTTTGATTTTTCTACAATTAATTATGACTTTTCAAAGTTAAGGCCATTTTTAGAGGGTTATGAATAGTACTCCGAAAACAAAAGTTTTCAAACTTCATTTTCACAAGTTATGGCCAACTAAAGTGATTCCAAATGCTTCTGTTGGGTATGTTAATGGAATAAAACTAAGGGTATTACATTCGGTCCCTAGCAGCGCTTGGTGTAATACTCTCCTCACCAACAGAAAAAGTCATTCTCAGCTTTGATACTATATTATAACATTATGAGGTATTCTCCATGTTTAGCCACTCGTAGGCATAGGGTTTTATTCTTTTGGGATCCCATAGTCACCCAAAAGGTGCCTCGGATGTCAAAGGCCATGCCTCGACTACATATATAGCATTCACTTTAGATAAGTCTAATCGATATGGGATTTGAGTGTACCTTGCCTATTATATTTTCTTTCCCCCTTCACCCACTACGGGGTCCCTCAGGGTGTTAGGTCCCTTGCAGGGTTATGCTGATCAATCAGTTTTCTGCAAGAACGATTGTATGTTCTTAATAGAGGGGTACTCATGAAAAGAGTAGGGATATTAGCTTTGCAAACTTTGTAGAATAGCTTGTTTTGAAAAGGGATGGTTAATCAAATGCTCAGTGGTTGAGTGGTACTCAGGTAAAGATACTTGATTGTGTGTTATGCAATTTAATACTTGTCAATGGCCATATGATGTGCAAAGCTTTTGAGGTGGGACCTCATGATGTGTTTTAATGCCATAAGAAAATGTAGCTTGTTTTCGCATGATTGTGAATTATATATATGACAAATTTATTAATTTTGGTTTTAATGGGGATTTTTGAATCTCACCCTCCCTTTCAATAAAATACTATGGTGGATAGCTCAAGAGGCAAGGAAGTGGTGACTAGGGAGGCATAGAAGGTGCGAAGGATGGAAAGGAGGAGGAAGAAGGAAGAACTTCATGTATATATATTGATTCAATTAGTAATTAATGGTTTATTTTGATGTAAGCCTTGATGTATGTATATATTATTGTATAAATTATGTACATGAATAGTACGTTCATCCCCTGTTCAGTTTATGCCTAAAATATATGGATTTTTGTGATTAAGGTGTAATAATAATGTTAGAAGATTATTGTGACTTGAAATCATGAAGTGGGATAATTATTGTGGATTGAATGTAATTATACGTTGTTGTTAGGAGAGGACGAAGATAAATTGGAAGATCAAAGCTCTAGAAGAGAATTATTGAAAGCTTAGCAGGTGATTGAATAGCGTCCCATTAAAATTTTATAAATTACTTTTTATTACATTTCATATCTTTAATTTAGTTATCGCATTTTAAGCATTAGTTCAATGACGAAACTTTATCAGAATTATTTAATCTTTTCATTGATATTGAAAAGAGTAAGATCTATGGATTTTATTTAATGTTGTTTATTACTTCCCAATTTCTATTTATATTGAATATTTATGAATAGAATTGAAAATAACCCTTTTGAGATATTATTTATTGCAAAAGTTGAAGTGCTATAGTATTTACTCGAGAGATTTTATCATTGCGATTTCATGCATATAGATAGTGGGAGAAACAATGATGACAATTAAATTATATATATACTCCATGCATGCTTGAAATGATTTTGAGGTATTATTTACAATTTTTCATGCTGGGATCCTTGATATAAAATAGGCGAAAGTAGTTTTATTATTGGAAATGATTGGAAATTGATCCCACGCATGCTTGAAAATGTTTCTAAAGGACTGAATATAGAACGCTGGTTACTAACAGCAGTAATGTTAGTCCTTGACGCGCCATGGTTAATTACAAGCTCACTTGTTACTCGCGGGTGTTAACTCACGCTTGTTACTCGCAGGTGTTATACCTGCGCTTGTTTCATAGCTTCGAGTCATGCTTGGTTATTTACCCTCGTGAACTACGTGTTCACGCTGGTTTGTTGGCCTCGAGCTATGCTTGGTTATTTATCCTCGTGGACTGTGTGTCCACGCTTGTTATTTCATTCTATTGAAGTCCTACAAAAATGTGAAAATTAAGCATTTCCTTTTTAAGTCGATTATGTTATGCAAGTTGTTATATTATATACTTGAGATTTTCTAAACAATGAATTGTTTTAGAGTTTTAATTATGGTTTGATTATACTCAGCAGAAATTGAGATTAATTATTATGTTGTTTGCCAAAGTCAAGTTTTGTAGATTATTTACTTCAATTTTATTAAATTTTATAAATGGGATGTTATTCACCGGAATATCTATTTTGGCTTCATATAGCTCAGTTGACCATGTACCCCCTAGTTGAGCAATAAAGAGCCTCATCATTGTTGTTATTTAGGTTGTCGACCTCTTTTTGGTAACTACTGCTTGGTGTGTGTGTGTGTATAAACATATATTTATGTATTTTTTTTTTAATAGATGCTCCACGTAGTCTAGGCAGTATCCATATACTTTTTTGTTATATTTTGAGGAATATGTACATTTTGTGGTGGAGCATTGCTCCGAATGCTGTTTTGAGTTTTTAGGCTATTGTAGAACTTTCGGGGTCTGTCATATGAAGGAAACTTTGTCGAAATTTCTACAGGAGTCCTAATATGTTGATAAAGCAAGCAAGACATGTTTATGCTACAATCTTGAGAAAAGAAAGTGTACCATGTGTCATTTAGTAATTTAACAAACAATAGACGTCTTCAAATCAAAGGCTTACGAAGTGTGAGATTCCTCATATTCCGTGCCGGTCACCTCTAAGTTTTAGGGCATGACAACAACTTTTTGTAGTGTATTGACAATTCTGTCAAACATAATGACAACTTATTTTATACTTCTGACAATATTTCCATTTGGGTGCCTATGTTATTTCACTCGCAGTGTATAACAATCGTTTATAGCATATTGACAACTTTTTCAAAGGGAATGACAAGTGTTCTTATGCTATTAACAACTTTTTCACTCAGATGCCTCTGTTGCTCTGCTAAGTTGGTTGACAATTTTTTGTAGCGTATTGACAACTCCGTGAAACATAATGACAACTTCTGACAATTTCAGGGCATTTTCATCTTTTCCGTCAAGTTTAGAAATTCCACATTCCTACCTATACAATTTATGACAACTTTTGATACCTATATGTCATTTCCTTTATTCATGATAGCAAAAAAGGTTTCAGAATTTTATGGGGTATTTTCCTGGAATTTTCCTTTTACTATTTCTGCCTCTTTATACTTCACGGTTTCTTTTTTAACCATGAAGTATAAAAGGTTACCTATTAACAAATATGAAGCATCGTTTTCATATATCGATTAAAAGAGAGAAATTGATACATTCAAGGGATAAGGAAGAGTAAAACAAGAAGTTGGAGTTCTAGCACAAGACGCAAGACAAAGTAAGAAGAGATAAGTTAGTTGGGTCAAAAGATGAATTAAAGTAGGGTTTTGAGGCAAAAGTGTAAATAAGAGAAATTTCAGGCAAAGGTATGATTATTAAAATATGCGAAAAATTCAAAAATTAAAGAAAAGCCTGAAAAAATTAAAATATATTTCCAATGTATTTTTTAGCGCCATAGTACATATTTAATATGCAAATGTCTCAAAACTAAATTATTGGCTTTAAAATCCTATTTTCTGGAAAAACATCATACAAATTATTTTGAGCATTTAGAGAGATTATGAAAAGTTTTATCTCTCAAAAAGTAGAGTAAATAATTTTAAATTTATTTTTTGAAAAAATTTTGGGCTTATTTTCTCAACAATTCGAGAAGAAATAGTTAGAAGTTAATTTTTGGTTGAAGGTGATAGAATAATTAATTAAAGAATAAAATGCTTATAAATGGATGGGGAATTATTTTTAAATTTTAGTCAGTGATTTTTTATTAAGTATAGGCATCATCATACTAAAGGTAATTATATTTAAGGTATTGTCGGGTACTAAATGTTTACACCTCTCTTAACAAGGATTTGAACCTTCATTGGTAATGTTAAGATGAATTTTATATTAGATATTATGTGACAAAAGTCAAACATAACTCTTTGAACACGTAGTATCCTTAATTGAGTTTGTGTTTGGGCACTGTGCACTTGTTTGTTGATACATGTGTTGTTCTTACCTTGGCTATACATGGTCAACTGATTACCATTGAATATAATATATTGAGTTGACGTTTTGGTATTCGCTCGAATCTCACGCCATTACTTTCCAAATCCCAACCTAAGAGAAAGTTCATTCAAGATAGTTAAGCTGTATTTTTTTTTTTTTGACAAATTTTTTTCTAGGAGCTTTAAATAGAGCTCTTAACCACTCTATTTTGAATTTCATAGGATTAGTTATGATTTTTAAAATTTTAAGAAGATTAAATTTTATATTGAGTAAATAGTAGATCTAGAATTAAGATTAAGATTCACTGAGTCAGCATTTTATGTTAGATAAAATTAATGATATAAAAAATAATGGATTAAAAATATTCTTTTAAATTTAAAGAAATAACCTGAAAGTTGATGTAAATTTAAGAGATTTTTTTTGAAAAAAATTCAACATATAAAACATAGATGAATTGCTACTAAAATGTTTTGTAAATGCCTAATTAACGCATTAAACATCATGGAGCTTCCATAAAACAATTGTCGAAAGATTAATTCATAAGGTAGAAACTACTAACCTATTTATATTTTGAACTCGATAGTTCAAGTGATTGCGTTCTTCTCAAATTAATTCTCATTTGCCAAAATTCTATTTTGCTTTCATTCATCAAATAATGTACTCACTTTCTCTTAATTAGTAAAAGCACAACCTCTTTGTAAATGCAATTCCATGAATAGTTAGGAATTATATCTATTACAATATCATATATGTGCGCTTGCTTGCTTGCGAGACTCTATCAATAATATATAAAAAAACCATCATTAAACTAATTAATTAATTAAACATGGATTGAAAATCATTATCACATTGATATAACATTGCAGTGACAGTTTTCAACACCAACAATTTATTTTGCATGCTTATTCAGAGATGAACTTATGCATGCACAAACCATATAAATTACATAATTTATTATCATAATCTTTGCAAACACAAACGATATAAGTTACCATAAAAACTTGCACTTGTTTAACCCTCGTTACTTTCCTATTGGCAGTGGAGGGATGCTTTGCTCATGCCTAAAGAAATTACTTGGATCAGCCTCATATTTCACCTTCGCCAATCTTATAAAATTATCCTTAAAGTACTTGAATCCCCAAGTGTTTGACTTCAAGAAGCTTGTGATATTGAATTGATTCATCCCCAAGTCAAGGTCTCTATTATTCACATATGCTTCTCTTGGAAGGTGGGAAACATAAGGAGTCATGTAATCATAGAATCTCCTGACCCAATTCATATGCTCTTCCATGCCTTTTTCTCCATCATCCCACCTAGATATATACTGAGCCTTGAAGAGTACTCCTTTCCTATGAGGAAATGGAGTTGCGGATTCTGATATCCTACTCATCATTCCTCCATATGGGACACAGAGCATTCTGCTGGGATCATCAATCTCCATAAGCCTTTCCCAAATGAAATTTAGAGCATTTTCAGGTATCACATGCCTTATGTAATCTGCCTTGTTCTTAAAGTATATCTTATCAGATAAATCTCCCTGTATAAGAATTTCTGGGGATGTATTTCTTGGAAAACCAAAAATGTAAAGTACGGATTCGATCCAACTTGATTCCAAACAATCCTCTCTGGTCAAACCTAACTCTGGAAACTTTTTCTCCATCAATTGGAGAAGCTTATCGGCCCTACCAAGGAAACGAGCAGCATAAAAAGTATATATAGATCTTTTGCCTTGAGCAGTAGAGTTTTTTACTCGGACTTCAGCCAAAATGATTAGATCCTCGTCAATGTTTGGTGCTACCTGCTGCCATTTATAGAAAATCTTGTTCCCGTCTTGTTCTAAGGTTCTATTAACAGTGAAAGTTGTCACTATGGGTGGAACCTGAACAAGCTTGATCTGCCATGACAAAATAACCCCAAAGCTTCCGCCTCCTCCACCCCTAATTGCCCAAAACAAGTCCTCTCCCATGGCTTCTCTGTCAAGAATCTTGCCATCAGCATTCACAATCCGTGCATCGATGACGTTGTCTGCAGCAAGTCCGTACTTTCTGTGCAAAGCGCCATACCCACCTCCTGTAATGTAACCGCCTACACCTATGCTTGGGAAATAGGCTCCAGGGAAGGTATGGACTGGACTTTTCTCTGAAATCCTGTAATAAACTTCTCCAAGTGTAGCACCGGCTTGAACCCAAGCCGTGTTATGTGCTATATCGACTTGGATGGCACGAAGCTTGGCGAGATCTAGGATCATGAATGGCTTCTCAATGAGAGAAACAAAAGAAAGCCCTTCATAGTCATGACCTCCACTGCGTATCCTCATGTGAATTTTGAGCCTTTTTGCACAAATGACAGCAACTTGAACGTGTGAATCCTGTAATGGAGTGAATATGAATTCGGGTTTGGTTATTGGAGGTAGCAAATACCTTAGATTTTGAGCTGTGGATTCAAGGACTGAAGTGAAATTAGCATTGTCAGGAGTGAAAAATGTGGTGGAAAATGGAATTGGGTTTTGAGAATTGGCCTCAAGACATTGAGTGAAGAGTTCTGGAATTGGGATTGAGGAAGCTGATGACAATGAAAGTATCACAAACACAAAAGTTAGGAACAATAGCGACCATGGAGACCCCATGATTTTAGTATTTCACGTATTCGTGCTTTCTCTGTGCATAAAACAGCATCTTATGTCCCTTTATATACACCAATTCTGAACCAGATGTACGTGTAATTCAGTTATGACTTATCATTTTTAATATATTGATTTAGTGGATTTTTTATCACGACATTATTGTTTAAGATTCTATTCTCGTTGATTTGGTCTTCCAAACACGAGAAACTGTTTTTAATGTCTTTGTTCCTTCGTCATTCCAAATTCATTATGATTTTGCACAGCTCTTAACCAAAACTTTGCTTTCATTAGCATTTTCGAATTCTTTCTTTTCAAATTAATTAATACATATTGTTTATGATTTTGTCATTTTCTGTTGCGTATGTGGAAAAAACCCATTGACCAAATATATTATGGATATTTAATTTTCAAAGTCCATAATTTGACTTTTGCTATTTTTCTTTCTGATGGCGTAGCGTTTGGTATAAACGATAAAGCCGTTGACACAAGCAATGTGTTGGCATGAAACCATATATCCAAGAAATTGTCTATATTGTGCAATAATTTGTGAAAAATATATTTATTTAATGTTGCTCAAATTTGATCATTTAGAATAAATAGTATGAGGGGAAAACTAATATTTATGTTTATACTGTTACAATTCATATAGTTAATCAAAATTTTTTTTTACTAGCTACAATTCATATAGTTAATCAAAATTTTTTAATTTCTCTCAGTGCATATCCTCTTAATTACATGGTATTACATTCTTATGCGTGTTGGACAATTTATTTGGCGGCGAGTGATCCACGGCCAAAGCTCCTTCTTATCCATTACAAATGACATCCGGTATCAAATAGCTATGATGCAAAAGTAGGAAGATTAATTGCTAAAACAATGATACCCTTTCTTTATTTAAAGTGAAAATGGTATTAATAAAATAAGGACTACAACTATCCAAATGATATAGGAGACATAGAATGAGATACGTGATTGACAAATAAAGATAATGAACCAACGTAAGAATGCACTCTAGAAAATTGTTTAAACAAAAAACTAATGTGGTTGAATATGGGATCCTGTTGGTTCTTTAAGATGAGCCACGGGTCTTTTATTATAATTTTTTGAATGGGTCACTTGAGGTAATCTTCGCCATCTGTTTTTTTTTTTAATCTCAATTCAATCCAACTGAATACCAAAATCAAAATTCAAGTCTACAATTTTTTAAATTTTTGATCTTATCAAAAAGCCCAATCAGGAACTTTTAATGTTGTTGAAAGTCAGGAATACCCCTCCATGGTTAAAAAGAAAAATTGAAATAAATGTATCTCTAATTTCAATTTTAGTTATTTTAGCTGAATTTAATTGCTGATTTCTAAGGCTCTAGATTAACCTTCTGTATAAATTTTTCTCTAAGATGCCCCAACAATCCATTCTGTGAACAAATAACCAATGATCAAAAAACCGGACCGGACCGGCTGGTCCGACCGATGAACCGGCGGACTGGTCCATGGTCCGGTTCGATTCAACAAAAAACCGGGGATCAGGTTGACCGGTTCACATATTTTTTTAAAAAAAATTTTATATGCTCCATTTGCTTTTTTTTTAAAAAAAAATTATGTTAAGGTTCAGTGCAAAAAAATTAATATTAAAAAGGTCCCAAAAGGTTTTTATTAATAAGTAAAAGAGTACTATTGACAAGTGAATGAGTTATCAGTAGCAACCTTTGAGACTTTTCTGATATTAATTTTCTTGTGTGGAACCTTAATGCAATTTCTCTTTTTTTTGTTTACTTTTTTTATTAATATTTAGTGAAAAAGGGAATAACTAGATGATGTTTCTTCCTTTCCTTTTTTTTTACTACAAATATGATTTTTTTTATGATTGATTTTTAGCATTTTATAGTTGATGAATGAATTTTAATGATGTTTTTATTATAAATGATTATTAATTACTATAACTAAACGATTTTAACGGATAAAGATGAATATTTTAAAATTAAACATTATTAAAAGTATTATATTTTAATATTGTCAATTAAATTTCATTATTTTAATATGGCCGGTCTAACCCCAGTTTGACCCCGATCTGACCTATTAACCCTTAACCTACTGCCTCGACCGGTTCAATGTCCGATCCCCTTTTTTGAACCTTGCAAATAACTATGCATTTTTTTTATTATATTCTCATTCACGCATCACCAACAACTCGTTCTATGAATCTTTGAAGAAGAATTTTATTCCCCCTGTTGCGTGGAATAAAAATCATGTGACCGCAATTGCATTTGAGTCTGAATTCTTTGATATTGAAATAGTAATAATAACAATAATAAGTGTTATGTGGTTACAGATTAATTTGAACTTAAAACAAAGGGAGATTATATGATTTTGAATGAATCACTAATATCTCGCATATCTCAATAGATGTTTTTGCACTCGCTTCAAGAAGACTACCACCGATGACAATTACATGAGGCATTAATAATAATTCAAATTTAATGCAATCACCAATACGTTAAAATACAGAGAGAGACCTTACTTAGGGTTTTAGGAATTTGCAATGAAATTATAATTATATCCAGCTGAATGGCTAAAATCGAAACATGCTTACACCTATTTTTAATTCCTTTTTCACCATAAATAGGCTTTCTGATCTTTTAACGATATTAAGAGAATCTCTAATGAGGCCTCTTGACAAACCAGAGCTGCGTTAACTACCTCAATTCCCTTGCCTCAACCCTCTAGTGGAATTGAAATGTAGCTAGTTTCTATGCTCTAGTGCTATTTGATTAGCACAGGCCTTCACAGAACTAGAGAAAGTAAATTTATTAGGTTCAGTTCCTTGCCCCCATGAGTCAACAAAAGTACTTGAAGAATCTTCAATATAATCCGTCTACACATATCCATCCATTAGAGCAGTATGTGATGCTACATTCCTACACTGAATCAAATTGGAAGATTTTTGAAGCACTTATCATGTCTTGAGACTTCGAATGCATATTTATGACAGCAGTATGACACTATTCATCTCTTGAGGCTTTGAAGACCTCAATGAGCTGCAATTACTCAAAATGCTATATAAAGTATGTGATGATCAATTAAAAAAAAAATCATCACTAGTAATCTTATAAGCTATGAAAGCCTTATCACAATCTCCATTCTTTACATAGTCATCAATCAAATAGGTCCACACCTGATCATTGCAGGCATCTCATTAAAGACCCTACAACCATTATACCACGCCTCCGAGTACATGTATGCTTAATTACTCCCCGCAAATATTTCATTGCTAAAACCACAATTCATCGCAAGATGACACATTTGTGTCACAAGCTCAATCAACTGGAGAGACACAAGCTCAGAGAACGCTCGAAAAAGAAAATCGTGCCAGTGCTTCTCCAGCACTCCTCATTAGAAAAAACATTCAAAGGCTCTCTAAATCTCTAATCTTAAGAAAACTGAATAATCATTGTTGTCTAAGTAACCACATTTCTGTGACATTTTTGTCGAAGAATTTGATAGCGTAACCAAGCTCTCCACTTCTTGAGTGCATGTTGATTAAGTGATCGGGTGAGGAAGGTGCATGGTGGATAAACACCATGTATAATATGACCATGCAATTGTTTGTCTTCGTTTGACTCTCTAGTATGTGCAGAGCTTTGAAAGTGAGCCACCTCTGTCGTGGTCTTCAACTTGGTCCTTCCCAAAACAACATAAACTATGACTATTCATGAATTCATTTCACCTGGATCATCAAGCCTATAATATGTTGTGGAATTGAGAACAAGTAATCACTCACTGTTAAATACAAACATAAATATGCAAATGAAGAACAAGTGATCTCTTCACACACACACATAAATACAAACATAATATGCAAATTAAGAAGTAGTCATCATGTCTACAACATATGTGGAAAAAATTTTCTAGACAGCAAAATAATAAATTAACTTCACCATAACAATAAATATGATCACCCAATAAGTGGGTGATCCACTCTAAAGTAAAGACAAAGCGGTAGGTTCATTTCTTCTAGCTGAAATACAAATAACTTGACAAGTTAGTAAACTTCCATTACATAGTTTATAACTATAATAATTCAAATCTATAAAATACTTGAGATAAATATGTTTGAAAGCATGTTTGTTGACTTCGCAATATAAAAGAGATAAACATTATCTGTAGTATATTTTTTGACATATCATAGCCATGCTTATATTTAACAAAAAAACCAGAAATTGAAAGAAATAATCATAAGTGCAACTGGAATAAAAATCCAATAAAACACTTTCCTTTCTATAACAAGAAATAACCAAACAACAATAACAATAAAGCCCTGTCTCATTAGGTGGGGTTGACTACATAAATCACATGATATCATTGTGCTCTATCATAGACCAATATAAAGTGAAACAACAAGTACAAGTCAAATGCTACAAATAACTAGCACAACTCAAAGGCTACGAAATAACCAACTAATCCAAACATTATAATTCTCTCACATTATAATTCTCTTACAATTTTAACTCTCCCTGCAACTTTATAATGGATCTGATCCAAATATTATTGTGATTAACTTATAATAACAATATTGGCCTTGAAACATATCATTCATTAATTACATCTGATCTTCAAATGCATTAAAATCATATTTACGACTGTACAATGTATAACTGTGAAGATATTCTCACATATGGCAAGTTTCTTTTTCATTTAATTTTACCTTCACCTATGGCCTCTTTATTTCTCTAAACCGATCCTATTAATAATGGTCCGATGCATCTCTAACATGAAAATCTAGATGAAATAAGATAGCTTAAATAGTGCCGGCTAAAATATTAAACTACTTATATCCACCGATCTTTTGTCTTTTTGTAATGGTCAAGGAATAACGAGTGGACAATATTGCTCCACTCATGGAATATGACAACAAATCAAATGCCTCGGAATTCCATGGGAGAAAGAAACTCAAATCCTTCTCGCCTGGAGTAGATTTTACTGGCCATGACCATCTGGACATTTTCTCTTCTTTTCAACAGCAAGGTAAACAACCAAATGTAGCCTATTTCGTTGAAATTTATTCACTGGTTAAGCTTTCAGGCATTACCAGTAATCCCCACATGACCTTTGTTAGAAAATATCAACCAGCCATAAACCAAGCATAACAGAGAGGCAGAGAGACATACCAGAAAGCGAGTTTCTTCTCCACCATACAGACACCAGAAAAATATTGAACTGGTTCGGACTACTAGATAGCTAGTGTTACACCCTTTAGTCACGCAATCTATTGCCCATTCAGAAACGTTATGGTTCAGGCGAATTAATAATTAAAGTCCATAAATTAAAAACATGCATCTTGACCATTGAGTTACTATTCATTTGGTATTTTCATATTTTCAGTCCAACTTTGAAAACTCAAAACTAATCCTAGAAAAATTGTATGAGGGTGCTATAAAATTCTTTTGAAAGCTCTTGTAGTCCTTTACATGAGAAAAATATGATATTGGCAATAAAATATGACAGTTAATACAGTTTGTTGAATTACTAAACCCTCTTTATTTTACTAACACACTTTGTGCCTCAACTTTAAAAATTCATGAGTTAATCTAGAGAGCTTCAATCAACCTCATTTAGGACTTAATGGAAAGCCCCATGTGTCTACTTCGTCCATAAAAATTATCATGAGCAATAGAGATCATTTACTCTACTTTAATGAATCAAATAGTAATTGTACCTTGAAAACCACTCAATCTGGACGATCATGATCATGCATCTTAAAATCATACTTAAGCATACAATCACTTATCATTCATCAATATATATCATATGTACATGCCAAGACCTCATATTGAATTTACACAACTTGTAAGATTTGATTTACATTTAATAACTTGCAGCAAAATAATACTATAGAAACTTATCTCTTTTATTTTACTTACCATTTGCCTCTTGCATTCATTTTTCTCTTGGACGCTTGTAACCTAGCATGGTTAGTTATTGATAAGTGAGATTCAAAGAATCCCAGTAGCAAACAATTACCATTCAAACAGTGAAGTTATACTTCCATCATTTACTAATTAACAAGTAGCGTTGCCAAAGCTTATACATAACAAGAACATGCATTTAAAATGTAGAATTGTCAATCATGACCATGAAACAATTCAATGAGTCACTCGCATGTTCAAGATAAAATAACTATTCAACTCATAACAAGCTAGGAAGCATAACAAAATATAAATACAACTTAAATGCAAGAATGGATAAAGTTGCTACCTTTAAGCTTTATTAGCTTTTCTCTTGCTTTTCTTTTCTTCCCATACCAGGAGCTTCATTAGC
>QFDD01001092.1:0-19175 GCA_006871305.1 Vachellia collinsii
CTGTTGATGTACCTATCAACAACACATTTTGTGGCACCATGATTTGTCAATGTTGACACATAGTTGTTCATGAATTCACTTTTAGTTGTTAATGATTCCTGGTGTAATATGGGTTATGAACCTAAGGCATAAACAAATTTTATTGAACAAAAAGAACTTGCCAACAGTGACATCATAACTTCTCAATTATGACACTCTTACTTGTCAATGTTGGCAAGTTAAATTGTAAAAGCAAGTAATTTAACTTGTCAATTTCCTTATTAATGCAACAACATAACAAAACCATAATGTACTAAAAGGAAACATGAATCAACAACTGTAATTACACTTATGGACAATCATTGTACAAAAAACAATATGCCAATCTAAATGGATCTCTTCTTGTTGATTTCGGTGTTGGATGCCACTAGAAAAGTCTAAGCTCTTCTATCTATATTTCATATTTGTGTGATTCATCTTCTTCTAACATGTAAAAACATCCAATTTCATCATATTACAAAAGTTTCCATATACTTATTACTGAAATGCTCAACTTATTAATGTGGTGGGTAATGGACTTGTCAATCCCTACTGCTCAACTTGTTAATGGTGGGCATTAGACTTGTCAACCCAGGTGCTCAACTTGTCAATGGTCTAGACTCGAGTTGCAAGGGTAAACTTGAGTTATTGCTTGTTTTGAAGTTCGAAACTCAAGTTTTTTGAATAAAACTCGAGATATATCAACTGGGACTTGTCTGCTCAACTTGTCAATGGGGTGCGTAATGGACTTGTCAATCCCTACCGCTCAACTTGTCAATGGTGTGTATTGGACTTGTCAATACTACCAATGGTCTAAATTCGAGTTGTAAGGGCAAACTCAAGTTATTGCTTGTTTTGAAGTCTAAAACTTGTGTTTTTTCTTAATAAAATTCAAGTTATATCAACTAGGACTTGTTTGTTCAATTTGTTAATTGGAGTGCGTAAAGGGTTTGTTAATCCCTACTGCTCAACCTGTCAATGGTAGGTAGTGGACCTATCAATCCCTGCTGCTCAACTTGTCAATATGGGTAATAGACTAGTCAATCTTGTTGCTTAACTTAACAATGGTACATACTAGATATTCACCGAGGCGAGCTATTAAGTTCACCATGGCCAACTCTCCTCAAGCTATGATGATTCCTCTCGGGGCATCTTCATCGGGGCAAACTAGATGGTTTGTTACGACCAACTTGCACCAAGCTACCATGGTGGGTGATTGACTTATCAATTCCTGCTCCTTAACTTGTTAATGGTGGATAATGAACTTGCCAATTGTTAATCCTATTCCAATTGCAATGTGTTAAGTAAACCCAAGGATGTAATGCATTTTACTTAACTATGTTGACTTGTCAATTTCTACTTCTAAAATTGTCAATGATGTGTCACGGACTTGTGAACAGTTCTTGCTAAAATATGGGATAAAAACCCAAGGCTTCAATTCACGTCAATAATTATAAATTTGTCAATGCCTACTTTTGAACTTGTCAATGACTACACATATAGTTGTCAATGACTTCTTAACTTGTTAATGCAAGCATTTGTACTAGTTAGCTAAAAATCTAATACAAAGTTATGTATAATTTGATTTTAATTTATAGATACTTATATAATATATTTTGATTACAAATATCAAGTAATACATATTTTAACTGGTCATAAGCAAAAAAAATACCGAAAGTTATGGACAAAGATATGGAGAAGATACATATTTTCATATAATTGAAGTGACATTACAATAATTGTAGCATTTGTTCAACATTCTTACATCAACTAGTAAAGCTTTAACAATAAACTACACTCAAATGACAAATGGTGAGAAAGAACTTTGTATATACTTTGGTTGAGAGATCCATTTCATTTCTCTGCTAGCTTATTATCCAAGAGCAATGGTGAGAGAGAACTTTGTTATACTTTTGACTTAAGAGATTCCTCTTCATCAGCAACACTTGGACCATCTACAACATTTGATTTTTTTAGTTTCTTCTTTGCTTTAGCTACATAGGTGCTTTCCCTTGCAACAACTTGTGCCTGTATCAAATGAAGGAGAAACCACATCATACTTAAGGAAAAATAACTAACAAAAAGAAGAGAGTGCAAATAGCATTGAACACAAACTTCCATTTAGTCCCAACAACTTTACCAAAAAGTTAAATTAAACAATACAAGATTTGAGAGGTATATTACTACAACCTAACATCAATTCACTATCGCACAAAATATTAGACAGATCATTACCATATGGTTCAAGTATATTTGGTGGTTAAAAACATACTGAATGTATTTAAATCAGAAAAAAGTTGCAGTATAAATTATTCAAGAAAGGAACAAAAATTAACAAAATCGATTAAAAGAATGACAATGATCTTACCTGCTGAAATTCTTCCTTCCTTCTAATCTTGAATAGTAACTTTTCAATCCTTTTCACCTTAGCTTTGGCAAATCTGAGAAAGAGAAAATTTCAAAACCAAATCATAAAGCAAAAATTATGTTATGTACTTGAGAAAACAAGTTGCTCGCTCTGTTTCAAGAGTACCTCCCAGAAGCAACGTTGATCTCAATGCCCACTACATTGGAAGAATGAAATTCAAGAAAACAAAAACCAGAGAAGAGAGGGATACAGAGACAAAGGCGAGAATGGAAGCGCAAATCCCTTCATTTTTCTTCAGGTTTTCGTTTAAATTAAAAGGGTAGTTTAGTACTTGCATAATGACAATCTCTTACTCTAAGGTCCCTTGGGACTTCTAAATCATTTGAAAATGTTGTAGGACTTTTTAATTATTAATTGTCTTGGTTGGGACTTTAGTTCATTCTCCCTAAAATTTATGACTCTTCATTTTCAAAATTCTCACACATTATTCAAGATATATCTTTTGGAAAAAAGGGTAAAGAGCCATTTTTACCCCGAAAGTATTCACTTTTGACCACTGAATATCCAGAAGTTTTTTTGGGACCATATATGCCTCAGAAGTTTACAAAATGTAGCATTTCCAACCTAACCAACGGATAGTTTGATGATCGTTTGCCACGTGAGATACACAACCACGTTAGTTTCCACACCATTTTGAGTGGAAGGGAAAATGAGAAAGAAATGGGTCTGCATCTTTGGTGAGAATCCAGAAGCATTAAAGGAAGTGAAGGATAGAAGATAAGCAATGTCTGACTCATCAGAAGCTTAGCAACAATTCAAACCAAAGCTAAGCGATGGGTGACTCCACAGGTTCTTCAACGATGGTGACGAGGTGACTGAGGAGGAGGGTGACACTGTTGAGACGTCATATTAGAGAGCTACAATACGATGGTCTGACTCAGATTTGTTATTACGGCATTATGGCTCCTCTTTGTACTTCATGGACTGACATTAACTTGGGGAGGAGATTCTATGGTTGCCAAAATTATCAATAGGTATATTGTTTTTTTCCCTTTTTATTTCCACTAATGTCTGTGATCCTTGCACTTCATGGACTCAGATCTGGTATGCTTTTTTTATCAACAAGGAGGAGGAGGATGTGGGTTTTTTCAATGGTATGATGATGAAATGGGTGAGAGGTCTATTACGGTGATCAATGAATTGCTTGGCCATGTTGATAGCTTGTATGATGAGAATTTAAGGCTAAGGAGAGAAGAATTATGGGGTGATGTTGTAGCTAAGTTGGCTGGCATAAGTGCAACGATGAAGAAGTATGAAAGCAGATTGAGGATTGCATTATGTGCATTGGTACATGGGTCTCTATATTTTTTTTGTTGTGTTGTAAATTATGCTTATGGTTGAATGTTTGTGATTGAAATTCTTTTTGACTTTGCAATCAAATGGTCCCCAGATGCTTTTTGACTTTGTAATTGACATGTTTGGTAATGATTTGTAGTGATTTGTAGCTCCATATGTAGAATTTTTGCACAGTAGTTGAGCATGCTGTTACGACATGCTTTATAATCATGAAGTCCTTGGTCTATTGGTTTTGTGTGCCAATGTTTTTGTTGAAATTACCATCTTTCTAGTTATATTCTCATCTAAAGTATAAACTTGCTAAAGGGCAGCTCCTATTAGTTGCTTTGAAGGTTGAATTATTTGCAAGTAGTGCTTTGATACATTTTAAGAGAGAATTCAACCTTTTCTTTCCTTAAGGCCAAAAAAAAATGGTTAAGAGTTAGTGGGAAACTCTTTATATATTTTAAGAGAGTTTGATACATTTTAAAAAAAATAGGTATTATATATTTTCATTCTATTTTAGAAGTAAAATGATTAAGAGTTAGTGGGAAACGCCTAAGGCCAAAAACTGTGCTAGAAAATAATATTTCCTTCAAAGTTAATACATCCGGACTAAATGTTCTCATTTGAGTGTAAGATTTGTAAAACTAAATTAGATTATAGAGCTTTGATTTTGTTGGATTTATCAATCTTACTTTTCTTATCCTTAGATTGGGATACAAATTAAAATTAGATTGAGCTGGTTTGAAATAGTGGTCATTATTGTCTTACTGTAGGTGTAGGTGTGTGTGTGTTTATACATTGAATTATATAAGAAAAAGAAAAATAAAAAAAAGCATATGAGAATGTAGTAACATTAACAACAGATGAAAAAACATGAAAAGAAAAGGAACTACAAAAGAAGAAACAACAGCAGCAGTGGTAATTTTAAGCACAAAGAAAAAGGAGTTCTTTAAAGGGAGCAAGGCGTGAATTGTCCACAATACATATTAGTTCAACAATGACCTCCCTGAGACAGCAAGACAGTGTGGTATTGGATATGAACCTTTCAATAGAAAAAAAAAATCTCAGCCTACCAATAAATTCAACAGAGATGGCACTAGAGAATTTTTGTTTTTTTTTAAATGCACTAGATTTTGGTGAAGGAGATCTATTAAGTGAATCATTAATTTACATTGTCCACGTACTTAGTCCAAAGACAAACATAATCATATATGTGATTATATAAAAGGCAAACAGACATCTTCGTTTGAGTTTACATGATGATATACAAAAACAAACATGAATCCCCTATC
The DNA here is from genome assembly GCA_006871305.1 of Vachellia collinsii. Taxonomy (NCBI): domain Eukaryota; kingdom Viridiplantae; phylum Streptophyta; class Magnoliopsida; order Fabales; family Fabaceae; genus Vachellia; species Vachellia collinsii. Next base: position 5,020 of record QFDD01001092.1, read on the forward strand.
CCCTGCCCCTTCCTCACATTGCTACCATTTTCTTTCTAGACGTTGTTGCAATCATGTTGTGTCACTTGGTCAAAAGGCGTGATGTTGTTATAGCTGGTTGTCCTCTCCATGTAAGACCAGGAGGAGAGTATGGCAGATCAATAGGAGTCGAAGAAGTAGATCCATCACCAATATATTGGATGATACAAGACGCATTATGGGTGGAACTACTAGAAATGCTACTTGTCATAATTTGTTTCTCATTTGGAATAGGGAATCGAGTCTCCACATCGGCATGTTAGTGCATGTAACGTTCAGCTGAACCCTCATCAAGAACAACTTGTGAAGTCATTTCAGGCTACAAAGTCAAATGTAAAATTAGTTTAAAAAGTTGATGAACAAGATTTTAAATGAAATAAAAATTTGGTAGTAAACTTGTTACAGTATATATTGTGTGACTAGTGTCCAATTCAACATGGATCCCCATCCCTATCTCATTGCAACTTCTATGAAAGGCCCTTCCACCACGTGGTTTTGATGTTGCTTGAAATTGTTGGGATGGTGTGTCACAGCTCCTTGGAGTTTTAGCTTTTGGCCTTGTGGTGATTGTTTGTGGTCGATGGATGATGTGCACATAATTTCAACATATAAGGATGATGAGCACATAATTTCAACATATTATAATCAACCTAGCCTATAATCAACACTTCCATTATAAGCACGGGAACAACTATATGAGCACAAATTAAAACTATATTATAAGCACAGGAGCAACTGTTTGAGCACAAATTAAAACACTTACATGTTTACATGTTGCTCGGTTGTGTCCCCCTTGATGACATACACTGCATTTCGAAGTGGATCCTCTTTTTGACAACTTTTCAGGTGGTGGTGGAGGCAAATCAAATGTCATATCACCACTTTCTTGTGTGATTTGCTGCTACTGCCCTTTGGCCAAGTGTTTCCTTCTTACAAATTCTTCAATTCGAATCCTCTTCTTCCTAGGTCTTGCCGGCATGATAGACAATAATGGTGGTTCCATTGGCTGGAACCTCTCAATACCCCAAAATTGTTTCCCTCTAACAAGTTGATACTTTGTTCTATAGCAAGATATATATATATATGTATCTTTATGGAAGAATCTAGATATTTGGGTCACTGGATCTATTTTGGCATGATATATGCACAAATTGCATGTTGACAAGGTATGCCAGTCAAGTCCTAAATTCGACAAGTTCACTGCTTCCTATTAATGAACATTGTATGCCTATTATCCCTTTCAGTTACCTCATACCCATCATCACCATTATAGAAAACACTACAGCCCATTGACAACTTCTTATTGTCCTCAAATAAAGAAACACTCTTGGGCTAAAGTTACCCCTCCACTTATTTACATTTTTTTAACTTTTTGCCCATTCTTATCCCATCAATCATTGTAATAATAGCTAGATATCTCAATTCATCAATCCAAGCATTAAAAATCTCACTTAAATTGTTATCAACAATCCATGACAATCTTCTGGAACTAAAATAAGCTCTTACCCAACATTTTGGTGGATATGAAATTGCTACTTCTGTTGCTTCTTTATTCAGTGCTCCTATTGCTTTTAGGTTATCCTTGAATTGTTCTTCAAATGTGCTCCATGCACATGAGAAGAACTTCTTCTTCAACTAATTTCCCCTCCACCTTTTACTCCAATTAGCATATATGTGCCTAGCATATGGTCTATGCTCTGCCTCTGGTAACACCTTTGAGACAGCCACATGCAAACCCTGTACATATATAATCCAAAAATGCATTATTATTTAACAACTCAATTTTAGAATTTCTTGAACTTCACAATAAATCAAACATTTTGCATGTCTGACATAATAGTCAGAAATTGTCCATTTTCCAAATCTAAAGATCTCTTCAACCATTGAAGAGACCACCTCTAATTGAGAGTGTTTTCCTTTTGTGTAATCGCCATAGCTATATGAAATAGGGAATCATCTGGATCAAGTCCGATAGCTGTTAGCAAAATGCCTCGAGCATTTCCTTTGAGGAAGGTCTCATCTACCCCAATAATGGGCTTGCAGCCCGCCTTCCACTTACATAAATAGATGAAACACAATTAATAAACATGAACAGAAGAAACACAAATCATAAACACAATTAATAAACTTGAGCAGGTTTTTAATAAACTTGCCCTCCTATTTCTCTTCAAAATGGTTCCAAGAAGAATATGATGAGACATTGACACAAAAGAGTTTTGATTGAAAGCTAGAACAAGAAATACTTTTGGCTTCTCTATTTGCATGCATGGTTCCATTACTGTCATCATTCACTAGAAACAAGTGTTTGGGTTGCATTAGGAAGCTAGTGGTGTTGCAAATCACCCATACCTTTTATTATTATCCTTTCGCTTTGCTTAAGTCTTAACTATTTTGTTTTGGTATTGTCATGCTAGGGTGACATAGCTTGCCACGTTATAAATTATCCATGCTTTTGAGGAGTTCAAACTTTTTGATGCATTGATATGATTTTTTTCCCTTAAAAAATGGTCTTGATTTCAATGCTGTGGTATTTAAGTATATATAACTAGGAAAACTATGACAATGTCTAAACTCTTTGGATTGTGCCAACGTTTGAGTGTGTGTGGCTAAGAATGTTACTTATAAGGAAACCTCTAACTCCGAGTACTTTTGTCAAGCTAAATGCTAGTTTAATTTAAACTGCAGAATTTAAATTGTAAAAAAATTTACAAATCATGCTTACTATGTACTGATGCTGTACCTAACATAATTATTAGACTATTGTTGTATGTATTGATACCCTTAAGTATGCCAACTAACAATTGGTGAAGAAAATAATTATAACCAAACAGTACCAATGCATACACTCAGCTACCTGTCAATTCTTAGTTATTTCTTCTTCTTCAATCATCATTAAATATCCTATAATATTTTTTCTTCAAAATTTGTTTTTTATGAATTGTATTAGGGATAGTTCAAGGTTATGATTTTTCTTTTAAAGTGAAGTCTGCTTTTCTGAGTTAATGTCATTTCTGTCATCTGTCACCTTAGTTATTCTTCTTATATGTTCTTTTGGTAACTTGAATCTAAGATTCTTTTTCCCATTTATAAGTATGTATTATGATGTTAGTGTGTTGTTTATTTGTTCTAAAAAGTATGTTCCTAGTAAGAACTATGTGTTTCATTCTTCAACTAGTATTTTCAGTTTAAACATTTCTCCTTCTGATAAAGTAATTTCAATACTAGTTCTTTGATAGGTGCTGCATATTTTGAACTACATTTAGAGGTAAAAATTGCACAGCTCATGCACTTTTGAACTACATCCACTAATGATTTTAAGTTCTAAATATTAGCTACACAAAATACCACAGAATGATGCATAAGAACAGTTACTGAACTGTCCACCAATCTTTTCTCACCAATCCAATGAATCCTAAACCTTCCAATTTCTTTAAATCAATTGGCAATATCAAGAATATGTCTGTGTTTCAACGTGTCATCAAGCATGCACCAGTCATATGGATTAAATCAACATGTCATCAAGCATGCACCGACAGGTTTAAAAATTTAGGGGCAAAAATTGCACAGCTCATGCAGTTCTTAACTACATCCACTAATGATTTTAAGTTCTAAATATTACCTATACCAAATACCACAAAATGATGCAGAAGAACAGTTACCAAAATGTCCATCAATATTTTATCACCAATCCAATGAATCCTAAACCTTCCAATTTCTTAAAATCAATTGGCAGTGTCAAGATCATTTTCAATAACAAAGACAACAAAAAGGAAGGAATTGTCAGATGCATTAAATGACCAGGCTTCTTTGCATCAGTATTAAATTGCCGAGGCTTCTCTGTAACAGTCATAAATATGCAACTAGACATAAATATCCATCAGTATTAACCAGAAAGCTTCTTTATACAATTCATAAGTAAAAACTACAAACACATAAAAGTTAATAAACTTGTTACCTTCAAAACATAGAAGCATATATACATTTTGCTGAACACCCTTTTGCCTTCAAGAGCTTCTTTGCTCAATTCAATAGATACATCAGATCCAGGATTAGACTTCGCCAACTCATTGCAATATGCTTCCAAATTGTTGAACTCATCAATGTAACCCCCTTCCAACTCTTTCATAGTTAGCCTCCTTACCCTTTTGCACTTGTATTTGCTCACATTCAGTTTCAAGTCAAGTTCCACATCTTTCTTCATGTCCGCAACTTTATATCTTGGCCTCTCTTGAACCTTCCTTTTGAAATAGGCAGCCAACCACCTTACTTTTGCCCTAGGGTTCTTAAAACCCTACTGCAATTATGCTCTATTAATAATGTTTTCACTACTAGCTCAGGATTTGACCCATCTTTCGAAGCATATAAGACAAATGGGCATCCCTTTTAACATTTGGCCTTCACTCTCAATGGCTCACTTTTAACTAGCCTTAACTTCACTCCCACAAGTATGTCATAATCATCTATTGCATGAACAAGCTCATTCTTATTTACCTATGTCTCACCCAACATGAAAAAGGGCCTTGACCCAATAAGATATTCTTGGACTCTCACTTATGTTGGAGGCCCGTTAGTGTCAGTCATGCCAAAGTCATCATCTTCATGCTCACTACTATCATCACCAACATCTGCAGACACCAACTCACCTCTGGGGCTTACATTATCATCTTCATCATCACTGTCATCATCACCCTCACTACTGTCACACTCACTGTCATCCTCTTCACTGCTCAGAGCCTCACTATTGCCACAAAAGCCATCGTTTTCTCCATTATCATGACCTACTTTATTGATTTCCACTTCTGTATGCTTCTCACCAAACTCATTGTCAATCAGATTTCTTAAAGAACCAAACTCGCTTCTTAAATTGTCTAAAAAGTCGAAGTCATCATCACTACCCTCTTTACCAACTTCGGGACCACCGTCCCCACCATACTCCATTGAACCTTAATACTACATTAATTAATTATAATAAAAAACGTTTTACACTGCATAAACAGACAAAGAGCAAAGTGTGAAATGCATTTAACTTGAGAATACAGCTTCCGTACCTAACTTTAGGACGAATCTCTGAGCTATGGCAACTGTTCGCATATGCACCCCACTTTCATGGGCCACAAATTTTCTCTGCTCTCTCTCTCTCTCTCACACGCGGACAAGGCATTCAGTGAACTTTGCAGATTTGGGGCTTTCGGTTTTGGATATCTTTCCACAGTTTCACTGGTCAACAACACAGCACACCACCTCAGCAATTAAGTCATATGTGTTATCCATAAGTGAGATGCTAACATGGAAATCTTATGCCACCCTAGTCAGATGCACGGTGAACGTTAAGCTATCCGTTGGTCAGGTTGAAAATGCTACATTTTGTAAACTTCCGGGGCAAATATGGTCCTAAAAAAACTTCCGGATATTCAGTGGTCCAAAGTGGATACTTCCGGGGCAAAAATGATCCTTTATCCTTGAAAAAATCATATTAAATTTTTTTGCATTAATCTTATTTTTAATAAAATAAATCCAATCAATATTGGACACTTTATCAAGATATACCTATATTACATCTTCTATTCATTAATTAATTATAGAGTCATGTTTTCTTATCAAGAGTAAAGGGTCAAATTCACCCCGAAAGTTTCCACTTAGGGGCATTGAGTATACTGAAGTTTTTTTGGCTCAATTTTGCTCCGCAAGTTTCCAAAACGTATCAATTTTGCCCTGGCCGTTAGTCAACATTAATTTTGACCGTTAATTGACACGTGACACTCTATATTTAGTGCCACGTGGCGATAGGAGGTTTATTAGAGTGTCATGTGTCAATTAACGGTCAAAGTTAACGTTGACTAACGGTCAGGGTAAAATTGATACGTTTTGGAAACTTCCGGGGCAAAATTGAGCCAAAAAAAAACTTCCAAATACCCAACGCTCATAAGTGGAAACTTCCGGGATGAATTTGAACTTTAACCCTAAATAATACATTTACTTTAATTGATCGGGGTCGTTTTTGGAAAAAATTAATTTGAGACAATTTTGATAAATTAAACCATTTAATTTTTTTCCTTTTTATTTTTGGTAAAGTAATTATAAGTGACATTTATTTAAAATCGTATATATTAAATTCAAAGTCGACAATTCACGTGAAGCATCTTGTCCAGATCTATATATATATATATATAGATTTCCGGAGGTCCAGATCTGTATGATGGTACGTTATGTTATTATATATATATATATTATTTTTCTTCCTTGCCAAGAAAAAGATAGGAAAAATGATGATGAGCTACCTTGTAATAGATTTTACAATTAAATAAACCTATAAAATCGTATAATTATTTTCAAATTCTGTGAAGTTGTTAATGCATTAAGATAATATTATAACTAAAAACTCCATCTTAGTACTTAGAGTTGTTAATGGAATTTGACAGTAATTACACGATTCTGTGACTGTTTAATTGTAAAATTCTTTACACTGGACCTCATTATAATTCTCCGAAAAGTATATGAGCAATGCCCTATATGAAACTCTCTTATTGCCTAATTATAACATATATTTTAAAACATTTATATATATATCATTAGATTTATATCAATTTATAAATTAGGCAAATTAGTTTAGAGAAAAATGATAAATGTATTAGTTAATTAATTTTCTTAATCTAAAAAAAATTAATTGACTCTTATATTAAAGACCGGGGTCGTATTAACACTAGCTTAATGTATGTTAATATTTTTTGGCCTTAGATTTTTTTTTCATTTTTCCTCTCATACATATGAAGGATTTTCATCTAAATTTCTACCACACTCCTTTTTCGCCCAAAAAATGCCACACTTTATATTTCATGTTTCCTTAATATAAAACTCAATTGATTTTTATAGAAAGATTAATAAAGCTAAATAAATTACTTGATTATAACATGTATTCTAAAATATTTTTGTGTATGATTAGATTATAAATCAATTTATAAGTCAAGCAAATTATTTAAAGAAAAATGATAAATATATTAATTATTTAACTTTTTTAATATTCTAAAAAAGTTTACCAAATTTTATATTAAGGATTTGAGGTAGTATCAATGTAAGAATCAATGTATTGAGTTCAAAGTTAATGAATGTGCATCTAGCAAGTGATTTAAGTTTGACTATATATATTTAAAATCTTTAAATGAATTATTGGATTCAAGTATATTAAGAAATTGTTTTTAATTGAGTTTGACAATCCTTTAATCTAATCCAATTATTCATTGGCCAACATATACAATGTAATTATATAAAATAAAATTGCTGTAGAATCAATGAGAACCTAGGTAATAGAAGATAAGTGGAGAGGAGAGTAAAGGGAAATGATAATATTCTTTTTATGTTTTACATCTTCTGTATTCATAAACATACACAAGGAAATTTTTGTCCAAAAAAGAAACTTATTACAACAAGAAGATTAATTTTATTCTTAATTAAATATCTGATTTAGGAATCACAATATACATGTATTAATGTAGATTTAGGAATATGAATTACATCATTCTAAGTGCATTGATCTTTATCTACTACAAAATACGTGAATTATAATATTAGATTTATCTTCATTTATGAGTTTTTTTGGGAAAATTACCATAATTTTAAAGAATTTTATTGATGATCCTTATCCTTCACAAACATTTTAATTTCAAATTGTTTAAATTATCTAAATATATTCTATAATCCCTATATATCATTCCCCCAGTGAAGTTTATTTTGTTAATAAAAGAATAACTTCCATCATACATCACATGACATACAAATTACATAGCCTAACTTTTAGAGAGAATCATTTTAAGTAGGAGAAATAATATTCGATAAGTTCAAATGACTTGTGAATAACTCCAAATGACTTGTTAATAATAAGTTGATGTGGCTCCTTGATAAAATCCTTGAAATTTATTATAAGATATTCTGCTTGTTTGGATTAGTTGTGGAAGCAACTTTTATAACGTGATTTACGATTTATAAGATAAGCATACAAGAGGAATTTTATCTCAATTTACGTGATCGTGATTTTATAATACTATCATAAACTTGCCAATTACTTCTCTAGCTTATGACATAATTTTATGATTTAATTGTAATTTTTCCTAAATTTCATTGAAGTGAGAGATGAGTTCATATCTGAAATTAGAAAAGAAAAGGGGAAATGACAAAAAAGGATCCTGTAAATTTTAAAATCCTAAATAAGTTTTTTTACTATTCCTGATAAGATATTAACAACTACTAATAATCAATTAACAAATTATTTTATGGTAAATATCTGATTTAAGATTTTGCATTTTTAAAGGTTTTTTTTATCATCTTTCCACATAAAACTGAATCTAACCTTGGCGAGTAAATTTAACTTATAAGGAAACCGTGACCTCCTTCATTTGGTAAGAAGTTTTTTTTGGCTAATTTTGGTAAGGAGTTAAAAAATGGGAAAATTAGAATTAAGGATTTACTAAAAATAATATTTATTATGAATGACCATAAAAATGACAATTACTTGGAGGGATTATATTTTAAAATGTAAAAATGAAAAGACGAAAAAATCCCTCGTCAGATTTCCTATCTTTTTCCTAACTGCATCTTAAGTGTTTAACTGTTAATAACAAATAGATATCAATTCAAATTATATCATATCCCATGTTTTAAATAAATAACTGAAATAAAACTGTTTCCACATCCAGATTTATCACATAAATGATTAAAAGTAGAAACATTTTATTATAAACAGTACATAACTAGGGTAGCTGATAACTAAAAAAATGTGGCAAATAAATAATAAATACTAAATAAATGAAATAAAACCTTTGCTACTACTTTATTTGGTGAAGTTATCGATTATTTAAAGTTTTATTATCATCTACACATAAATGTGACCCTCCATGCTTTGTAGTATTATTTATTTATTTTTTATGTTAATCATTATAAAATTTTCTTTTCCATTTTAATCATATATTTATTATTTTAAAAAAATAAAGAATACATTAAAATTAAAAAATTATTCTAAAATACATATTTCATCTTAAAAGGTTTTTCTTCTCTCTATCTCTAGGTTATTAAGCATTTTTTTTTTTTGCCAAAAAGTTATTAAGCATATTGCATAGAAGTGAAACTAGGTTTTAAAAACATGTTTGATATGTAGTTTTCTTAATGGTTATTAGTCCAGTCAATAGTAGCCTGTACCAATCATCTAACCAATTGTTCTCACTCCATCATAGTGTTGGACCCCTCTAGAGTTAATAGTAGCCTGTACCAATGATTTTTCCACCTATATGAAAGTAACAAAAAATCTCCAACGAACGTTGATAATCCCTTATTGCTTAACCAATATTCTAATGAATACATTTCAACAACAATAATTTTAAATAAGTTTCAAAAACAAAAAAAAAAGGTTGTAGAAGAAATGACAGATTATAATGAAAAACCATCATTAAATTAGTTATTAGTAAAAGGAAGGAGGAGGTTTATTTTGAATCCTCCTTTAGCCTAAAAAGTGTTTGCAGGTGAAAAACTTGTGGCAGAAGTAGTAGCACGTTCATATTCCAATTAGCAGGAATTTGAATTGATATTTATTTATTTAATAAAAAATAACGGTTTAATTAAAAATAGTTTAATAAAAAAAATTATATTTAGTAGATTTTAGAATCATAGCATAAAAGGTAAGGTTACTTGAGATACAGTTAACATAAATATAGAAAATCTGATAAGGGATATTTTCGTCTTTCCATTTTTATATTTCAAAATCTGATCCCTTCAAATAATTATCCTTTTTATGGTCTATCAAAATAAATATTATTTTTTCTAGACCTTATATTCTAATTTTCCCTTAAAAAATTATGTAAAAAGTGGGGAGGGATGGTAATTATCTTAAAATGGGAGGGGCTCGGTCGAAAATTGGAAGTTAGATATTGTGAATTTGTGATCCTTTATATGGTCTGCCCCAAGTCCTCCTTAGAAATCAGAATCTCAGTGAGCTGAACTGAGAGTGTGCATTCGTAGAGCCATAACAATGGCGGAGCCCAAGACCGTACACTCGCCTCTGCTGACCTACTTTTCCATGTTATCTCTTCTCTCACTTTGTCCTCCATTCGTCATCCTCCTGTGAGCTTCTTTTCCATTTTCACTTTTTCTCTTTCTTGTCTGAGGCTTTTTCATTGATTCTTTGTTCCTACTTTCTTCATATTGTCTTACGTTTATGCTCGTCTGGATTTGATGTGTGGTAGAAATGAGTCTTTATTCATCAATTTTCATGTTAGCGTTTTGATTTCATTTCTTTGTCATTAAATCTGAAGTCATGCAGAGTCAACTTTTAGATTCTTAATCTTCCAAACAAACTTAAGTTCATTCGTTTCATTGTTATGTTTAAGAATATTGAATAGGTTGATCGAAACTAGATAGTTTTCGGAATTTTTACAAGCAAATGCACTAAGCTTAATGTAAGATACGAGAATAGTGAACCCACGGTTTTTGAAGCACTCCGATTTCGGATCTTTTCCTTTGATTATCATCTAATTCACCTGATACTGCCGTACCAGAGGCTAGGAAATTGACTTTGAGCTTTTATCATTATTTTCAGTTGAGTTGTTACGGTAAGGAGAGCGAACATTTTCATCGATTTATTGCATGGACTAGTCTCAACCGTTTTCTAGTACAGTACTATAAATAAATTTAACTATATCATAATATTCAATCGGTCTGATTTATTCGGTGGCTTTTTGTGGGGCCAAATCATACATATCAAAATCTACTCAAGGCTGATTTTGATGGATTGGTTTGTAATTTAGATTTTCTACTTAATGCAGATGGTATACAATGACACAGGCAGACGGGTCTGTTTTACAGACTTGGGATTATTTGAAACAGAATGGGCTGCAAGGATTTCTTAACATATGGCCTAGACCCACAGCTATTGCTTGGAAAATAATTGGCGTATATGCTGCATTTGAAGCGGCACTTCAACTTCTTCTACCTGGTAAAAGGGTGGAGGGCCCCATATCTCCTACAGGAAATAGACCTGTGTACAAGGTTGCTCATACTCTGATTATCACCAGTATAATCAGTTTCTGTTTTGGTTATCATGCATAGCTGCTGCAAAGACATACAGAATTTTGTTTTTTGTTTTTTTTTAAAACGATGCGGTGTTTGGCTTTCTGCTATGTTTCTTTTTCTTTTTTACTTTTATTTGGCTTATGTGCTACTTATTGATATTCTACATATGTCTGTAAGTCTGAAAATTTTTTGCTTACATTGTACAGGCAAATGGTGTGGCAGCATATGTAGTGACATTGATAACTTATCTTGGCGTCTGGTGGTGAGATTATATACATATCCACCATTGCTTAATACTCTAGTTTTCTGTTTTTTTTTTTTTTGGCAAGACGCATTTTCCTTATAAAGTTTGCACTACCCACTGCTAAGAGCATACCATCCTACTATGCCTCTTTTATGATTAACGCAGTGTTTAAGCAGGGCTTGATGTGTTATTAACTTTCTGGTATTCTGTAGTGTTTCTTTCAGTCTTCCCCTTTTACCACTTTTAGCCACTAGGTCTTCTTTGGTATGTGGACCGACATCTTTTGGTTTTCTGGTCATCTTATGAGAGGAGTAACTCAATCAATATATTGTTCCACAATCACTTTGAAAAGAGATGTTTCATCTTGGGTTTAACTAGTAAATAAACTAATAAGTTTTCCAAGAAATGTGTAGTTACTGTATTGGTAATTTTTTTAATTTCCAAGTTTTGATTAATGTTAGGTTTCTTTGTTGTTTTAGGATTATGCCATAAGCAATTGAACCAACATTGCAGAGTAACTGAATTCAACTTTCCTTCTTACAACCTATATCTAGGAAGCAAGATCATTTGTCTGGTTGACAGTTGACCCTTTTTCCTTCCAGCAATTAAAAGGCACATTAATTTTGTATGCATTTGCAGGTTTGGAATATTCAACCCAACCATTGTGTACGATCACTTGGGGGAGATATATTCAGCACTTATTTTTGGGAGCTTTGTCTTCTGTATTTTCTTGTACTTAAAAGTGAGACTTTAACATTGCAAAATCTACTTGCCATTTGTTTTCTATGCTACTTACTTTAAAATGTCTGACTCATCTGTTATATTCCTTAGGGTCATTTTGCGCCATCTTCTACTGATTCTGGCTCATCTGGGAACATAATTATTGATTTTTACTGGGTAATTATTTTTCTAATTTATTGCATATTCTTTCTCCGAGAACATTTTCATTGATTTCATTTTTTGATCATCTAATCATTTGTATTGAAAAATTGTGGATAGCAAAACTGAAATAATTATGAAGAATTAATATGATAGATTTCCCTTTTGTTCCCATGTCACCTGTTAGTGTCATGCCATCAGTGGACCATATGTGCACTGGACCTTGCTGGAAATAAGAGAGTTGTCACACCAAAAAGAACACTGAACGCTTCACTTTTTGTATAGAGACCCATCAGAGTCATACAGCTAGTGTAACATGGATAATAGAAAACCAGGGCAAATTACAATAATTTATGCAGGTGTAAAAATGGACGGCAACCTACATTCATCAGGTCATAAAAAGCAAAATTATAAAACTAATAGTTCTTAGCTTTTGAGAGGCTAGAGTCTTTAAGGGGTGAAAGATTGTTAAATCTCTTCCTCTTCTGTTTGGTTCTTCATAACTCCTGGCTAGCAGTTCACTTCTTCACCAATCTTCCATGGCCTCCCTCCCAAGCGTCAGAATTGGTCTCTTCTGGGATATGTCTTCTCAGCTAAAGCTAAATGAGCATTTGACCTACAACCTGCATGCAAAAAGTGTGATCTTTAAGAAACAGCATATGTTTGTTCTGAACCAAGAAGACATTGATATCTTATAAGCATTTAAAAACAAGTGATAGTTTTCCTTTTTAGGGTTCTCTCAAGTTGCATTTACAATGCCTTCACCTAAATGTGGACTTTGAAATTCCATTTATAGTTTGTCGTGTTTTCTGGTTGTAGTTTACTTTTTCACCACTTAATAAGAAATAACATTTTTTCTTGTTTGCCATTAATGGGAATTAACTTTCCTTTTCTTTTGTTATGTTTTATGTAATTTATAGGCAAAGAAATATGCAGTTTGATGTCACATCAATAAATGTTTTCATGTGAGTTATATAACTGTAAATGTCTTGTCATTCCTGCAGGGCATGGAGCTGTATCCACGAATTGGGGAGAGTTTTGACATAAAAGTTTTTACAAATTGCAGATTTGGAATGATGTCTTGGGCTGTTCTTGCACTCACCTATTGCATAAAGCAGGTAGGGTCGTAATTTTAGTTTTGTGAAAGATGAAATAAAGTCATGCTAGATAGCACTTGCCTTACATTAACAGCAAGATTTATGTTTATAGAGTCCAATGCATAGTTTGTCCAAAGTATAAGCTGATCAATCGATTGCAAGAACTCATTGTTGGTCATTGATATCTTTTAGTAGAAAGTAGAAACGCCTTAGGCTTGGGGCTTTGGAGACTTTAGCTCTATCTACTAATAATCATATTTTTTGGAGGAATATTTATATGATTCATGTTAAAAATGTTAGAAATTCTGATAATGTAATCATTATTAGAATTTAGGCACATGTTGTATTAGTTATTTCATTAGTCCCTAATGGCCCTTATTGTAATTTTGTCCCCTAAAGTAGCCTTCCTTATGTATAAGCACCCATATGCTTTGGTTAATACAAAGGAGAATTCCGGACTTTTTAATATTATCAATTATTAATGTCTAAGATTATTTGGAGAGTTACTTGCTGTTTCTTTAGCTAGTTTTACTATTCATATTGATCTTAAATACCATAGTTCTTTAATACCCTATGAATGTGAAAGACATTACTTAAATTATTCTTTTTTCTTCTGAGATGTATCTCTTGGGACCTTAGAGAGACTCATATTTAGTTCCGTTTTGATGTCTCTACTTCTGTGTTTAGTGTTGTATCTTTCTTATATTTGTATGCTGAGCTTCCTATGTCACCTTGGATATATATATATATATATGATCTGTCCAGTCTTATAAGAATAAAGAACATTTTTTAATTTTCTGAAGTTTTAGCTTTATGATATTTCCTCACTCAACTATTCTTTAATCACCGTATTTTGTTATGATAGT
>QFDD01001093.1:0-27752 GCA_006871305.1 Vachellia collinsii
ATAATAATAATAATAATAATAATAATAATAATAATAATAATAATAATAAAATGCTTGATTTCTGCTATGTGGATTTTGGGAATGAATGGTGATGCAGCTGCTGTGTGGTGGGGCGGGGGAGAAAACGATGTGAGGGTGGAAGACATTCAAGTGGATCCTCCCAAATCAACCGAAGTCCGCGTCAAATTGCTGTGTGCCAGCATCTGCCACACCGACCTCGTCTGGGCCAGAGGATTTGCCCTCGTAACACTCTCCTCCTTATTCTATCCCTCTTTTCCCCATTTCATCTCCATATCTAACATTTGCTTTCCTCGCTTAAGCTTTCTGCAAATACACTCATCTTTATCTCTGTCCATTGAATCTTTTTTGTTTATTATGAACTCAGGGATGTGTTTGATCATGTGGTTTAAGCTACTTTTTTTCTTTTCTCTTTTGTTAAAGTAGAAGATCAATCCTCAAGCTTAGGTAATATAAAGAGTTTGAAAGGGAGTAGAACAAGCAAACGGTAACATTGACATTATATCTGGCGTTCTTCAAGGAGAATAATGCACATTCAAAGGGGCATGAAATATACTACTGAAATTTTGGTGCCTGGGGATGGGAGATTTTGAGATCAATCACTACTTCACTTTAAGGAAAATCGGCTTTAATCATATAAAATGACAATAAAATTAAAATCTCAAGAGGTGATAACTAATATTTTGTTAATTTTGGTTTGGGTTTAAAGTTTTTGTTGTGATGTGGAAATCAATGATTATTTCACTTTAAAAGATCACAACTTTAATAATATGAAATGATGACAAAAACTTCAGTACTGACAACTACTCATGTGATCCTATAAATAAATAAGGGCAATATCATCATTTGACCCAAAAAAATAAAAAATTAATTCTAAACAAGTTCTTAGGGACTTCAGTGGGAATAAGGCATTTTGAGGGACTAGCTTATCAAATGCTGATTTTTAATAGTTTTCCTTCCTAGCATATCCTTCCCCATATTTTCCTTGCTTTTCCTTGCATCCAAGCATAGCCTTAGTGTCACACTCATAATGCATAATTACATGGAATATATAGATCTAACTTGCACAATGTTTCAAAACAATTAAAAGATTGGATCTGTATCCTTTTCTAGTAAATGTAAAAATCAAAATGCATGAGAAATAGAAAATGGGTTAGTGAAAAGAGGTTAAGTTGACTCCACACACATTTTCACTTTTTTTTTTTATCACTGATTCTCTTAAAAATCTGGTGCACTGCTCATAATCCTAGAAGAATACATGTTTAAATCAACAAAGGAAATAGAAATGAACGACCAAAGCACTCATAATATTCTTATCCCATTCTCCATCCCTGGCACATGAAACCTTGTACAATAATAAAGTATGCCGAGATATAATATCATAGCATTTACAATTCTCAATGAAAGTTATCAAAAGAAGCAGTGAATGGGTTTGTCAAAGGTGAGGTTCTCATTGTGTATCGCTTGTACAAGAAACCAACTGTGTAAAAAACTAAAAATTAACACTTCAATTTTATGTGCAGCCTTTGTTTCCTCGAGTATTAGGGCATGAAGGAGTTGGGTATGTTGCAAACTCCTATTCTAACAATATGCTCAAGAATGAAGATGACAACCTATATGACCTTCCATTGTTGAACATTTTGCAGTGTTGTTGAGAGCACTGGGGAGAAGGTAACAGATCTAGAAGTAGGCGATGTTGTGATCCCAACATTTGTTGGTGAATGTCAAGAATGTGAGAACTGCATTTCGAGGGAATCCAACTTTTGCCTGAAATACCCTGTAACAATAAGTGGCCTAATGCTGGATAACACATCAAGGATGTCCATAAGAGGTCAAAAGATATTCCATCTCTTTAGTTGCTCCACATTTGCGGAGTACATGGTAACTGAAGCAAATTACCTCATCAAAGTTGATCCCAACATTGACCTCGCCCATGCTAGCTTCATCTCCTGCGGGTTCTCAACTGGTTTTGGTGCTGTTTGGAAGGAAGCCAAGGTTCAAAGTGGCTCATCCGTTGCTGTTTTTGGCGTTGGTGGTGTTGGATTAGGGGTATGGATTTTTTTCCTTTTGAACCTTTTTTTAATAATAGGTGTAGGCACTAACAGCATGAGGTTAGAAGGAGATTGAACATATGATCTCCCACTTACGGCGGAGCATCTATGCCACTATGCTACAAGGCCTTTGGCTTCTTTTGAATACTTTGATTTTAGTATCTGACAGTTGAAGTCTTCTACAGATCTTTTTTTCAGTGTTGTCTTCCAATCTTTAAAATGATTGCATTGTCACCCTTCTATCTCATTTTTATTTAAAATGCAAGGTCAAAACTAATAGTCTATGAACTCGGTCATTATTTCAGTTCATTATTTGGGTTAAAGCTTTGATCCGATAAGGTCTAAGTTAAGGAGTTGGTTAACTCTCAAATTTGGTGCAAATTAAAAGAAAAAAACTTTTTGAAAATCAAAATAAAACTCCACCTAGTTTGAAATCAGAATTTTGTTCCAATACTTCTTTCTTTTGTTGTTTTCTAAAGCTGAGTATGTAGACTGGTTTCATTTTGATGCACGTCTCTGCAATGAAGTGCAGGCTATAAGCGCAGCCAAGATGATGGGGGCAACTAAGATAATAGGTATTGACAAAAATGAAAAGAAGAAATCAAAAGGAGAAGCTTTTGGAATGACAAATTTCATAAACCCTGATGCATCTGATAAACCAGCTTCAGAGTTGATCAAGGAACAGAGTGATGGAATGGGTGTGGATTATTCCTTTGAGTGCACTGGAGTTGTCCCTTTGCTGTCTCAAGCCCTGCAAGCCACAAAATCGGTATTTCTAACCAAACAATTTATGGACCAATATGTTATGTCCCGTTTTCTTTTGGAAAAATTGCTGAAAAATCCCCCGAAAGGTATCCAAGATTTGTTTGACTCAGATACAATTTATCTTCAACTATATGCAAAATAGAAGATATTTGAACACAGTAAAAAATATGTTACACACAGCTGATAAAAAGTTGCACCTTCTCCTTAATACCTTTGGGGGATGAATTTTTCAATGAGAAATTTTTCAGCAATTTTTGCCAATACTTTATTTTGCAACTTTTTTACCTTATGAAGTAGAAGTGGTAATCATGCTAGTGGAATACTTTATTTTTTTAGGGCACGGGAATGACAATAGCCATTGGTTCAGTAAGTGAAGAATTTGTGCCCATCAACTTTCGTTCTCTTTTACTTGGGCGAACTTTAAAAGGTTCCCTTTTTGGTGGACTAAAACCCAAATCTGATTTGCCCTTCATAGCTGATAAATGCCTGAAAAAGGTACCTTTACAATTGAAGCACTATCCCATCCAATGTGTGACTTAATATAATTGACTGTTTTACCATTTGCAGGAGTTCCCTCTTCATGAACTTTTAACTCATGAGGTGTCCTTGACTGACATAGACAAAGCTTTCGAGCTATTAAAACAACCAGATTGTGTCAAAGTTGTCATTAGGATTTAGGATTTTGTTGGGTTTGATTAGGATAATCCCAACCCCCCTCTCTCTCTTTCAATGGGGTGTATCTTGCTATGTAACGTAATTGGAATTCAGATTGTGACTCTGTTTTGGTTTGGGGTAGATTAATTACTTATTTGAAGTTGAAGATACGTTGAATTTTCTTCATATGCAAATATGATACATTGTTGTAAATTGTCTGTAAAACTCCCAGCAAATTGCCAATCTTGTATGGTGGTTTTAGTGAAGAAGACGTTTTCCATTACAATAATCCTAATCTTGTTCCAATTGTTTATGGAAAATCCATATTTATAAGGTGGTCTCATATCATTTACATATTTCAATTCTGAAATTATTATTGATGACTAGCTGCCAAAGTAGCAAGCCCTTTCAGCTCGCGTTGCAAAAGTGCCAGGCTTGAGCTTGGCATTAGTATAATTGTGTGAATGCATTTAAATATTTGTGTGTAACAAGTGCAAACTTAGCTGAAACATAACTCTTGACCTTCATATCCGAAGGGTATTAATCTTTTTAATAATGGATAATCCTACTTTTTTTTTGTTTAACTGTAATTAAACTTCAATATAATTTTTTGCATTAATTTGTATAAAGTATAAAGGGTTAAGGCACAAATTTATTTTAAATTTTTTTTTTCAAGAGCAATATTGTTCTAAAAGTTTTATTATGAGCAATATTTTTCCAGAAATTTTGTTATGAGCAATTTGCCTTTTACCATTAAATATGTTAATGGACATACACTTTTTAATGGAATGAGGCAATATTACCTCATTTTGAAATTTTCAGGGTAACATTACTTTTAAAAAAAAAAACTTTTAGAGCAAATTCACACATTATCAAACTGTAAAATATTTTGAATAACAGCCAGTTTATAGGGTCCTTAAAACTTGAACCCCTTATTTCTAAAAAAGGGAAAAAGACAAGGGATAGTTGGCAAATGGCTTATTTTTATATGGTCTATCATATTATTAATAATTAATAATAATTGAATAATAAACAATATTTGATTACTTTTAGTTTTATAGAACATATAAAAGATATCGTGTAAGGATTTATGACTATGAGTAAAAACATATTAAGAAATTCTTGGATTGAGTTAAATATAGGAGCTAGATGATCAATTATAAAAAGTAAAACAATTAATTATATTAATTATTAAAAAAATTGGTATGAATCCCTCTGAAACATCCTATTTTATTATTTACGTTGGAAACTGCCCATATTGATGTATTGCCGCTTAAATATGCGCAAATAATACAAATTATTTAAAAGATAATTATAAACTTTGAAAACAAAATCAAGAGTGGAAAAAAAAAATTAAGAACCCTTATAACCGATTAGACTAGTTAACGGTTCACTAAGATGGATTCGTGTTTATTTCAAGGTTCAAAAAATTAAATCGAACATTGAATCGGATGAGACAGTAGAGTTCAAAGGTTGATGATTTAGATCAGGGTTAAACCGGCTATATTAAAATAATATAATTTAGTAAATTGTATTTTATTTTAAAAAATTAATAGCTAAAACCTATAATATTATTTTATTTTACCCATATTTTAAATTTTTAAAGTATAATTAGATATCAGTAATAAAAATATTGGGATAAAATGAATTAATTTTATTTTATATCTTTATGCGAAAATTTTTTCAAATAGAAAACAAAAAATTTAAAGTTAGTTTTGTTATCATGTTTTTTAAAAAAATTTAATGAACCATGTCATACCATTCTGATTCCATTTTCAGTGTTTTTACCTTTTAAATTTTTTTAAATAATTTTTCTTTTAAAATAAAAGACAAACATGTCAAATCGTTAGTCTAATGGTTCAACGATTTAGCTTATTTAACGTCGGTTTGATTGGTCTAAACCGATCGTTGGTTCAATTATTCAATCGGACCGAATCAAGAACAGATTCACTGGTTTACGATTTGAACCGATCCGGTTCGGTTTTTTTAACATTGATTTATTTTCGTACCAGTGCCCCACTCGGAACACGTCATCTTCTCCACAAACCATAGGCATTTATGGATTATGATTATCTGCTTTCTTGATTTCGGTCTCAGTGGGAGTAAGGGACTATGGCCCCAACGCCACAAATTATTACATGCAAAGGTATTCTTCTTCTTCTTCTTCTTTTTGTCGTTTTGAAATGCCATAATAATAGAATGCTTGATTTCTGCAATATGGTTGAGTTCGACACTGAAGAATCTCTGCGGATTCTGGAAATGGAAATGCAGCTGCTGTCTGGTGGGGAGGCGGAGAAAACGATGTGAAGGTGGAAGACATACAGGTGGATCCTCCCAAAGCAACCGAAGTTCGCGTCAAGATGCTCTGTGCCAGTGTCTGCCACACCGACCTCCTTAGGGCCACAGGATTTCCACTCGTAACCCCCCCCCCCATTTTCTTTCATATCGAGAAGAAATGATTTGTAGAGTGTACATTAGTTGGTTGATGCAGAGTCAATGAAGAATTGGGGGAGAATTTAGAAAAGAAAATTCGAAGTATGGATGAGATGAGAGGGAGATATATATAACAATGAAGGGGCTGGGAGGGGAACCAACAAGCGGTTATATCAATCAATAAGAGTCTTTAGCAGTCTCAAAAGTGAATGCATATTTTAAGAGACAAAGAGAGTTGAATGAGAATAATATGCAACGAACGTGAAGAGGGAGATATGTGCCTCAAACTTTCAGAGCCATTCCTTATGTCACTCTCTTGAAATGCATTATTCAAGAGAGATATCAAGATATAAGATATCTTGGTGCTTAAAATTCTCAATCAAACTTGTCGAAGAAGAATCAGAGGATGAGTCTGTCAAAAGGGAGATTCTCATTGTTTCTCAGTTGTATAATAAGAAACCAACTATGTGGAAGTTAATACCTTTATTTTATGTGCAGCCTTTGTTTCCTCGAGTATTAGGGCATGAAGGGGTTGGGTAAGCAGCAAATTCCCATTCTGACTTGATCTTCAAAGTTAGCTGTATGCTCAAGAATGAAGATGACAATACATATGACCTCCCACTGTTGAACATTTTGCAGTGTTGTTGAGAGCACTGGAGAGAAGGTAACAGATCTAGAAGTAGGCGATGTTGTGATCCCAACATTTGTTGGTGAATGTCAAGAATGTGAGAACTGCATTTCGAGGGAATCCAACTTTTGCCTGAAATACCCTGTAACAATAAGTGGCCTAATGCTGGATAACACATCAAGGATGTCCATAAGAGGTCAAAAGATATTCCATCTCTTTAGTTGCTCCACATTTGCGGAGTACATGGTAACTGAAGCAAATTACCTCATCAAAGTTGATCCCAACATTGACCCAGCCCATGCTAGCTTCATGTCATGTGGGTTCTCAACTGGTTTTGGTGCTGTTTGGAAGGAAGCCAAGGTTCAAAGTGGCTCATCCGTTGCTGTTTTTGGCCTTGGTGGTGTTGGTTTAGGGGTATTCTTCTTTTTTATTTAGAATACTTTTCTTTTAGTATCTGACAGATGAAATCTTCTATAGATCATTTCTCAGCTTAGTCTTCCAATCGCTAAAATGATTGTAATGTCACCCTTCTCATTTTTGTATAGAATTTAAGGTCAAACCTAATTGCCTTAGAATTTGGTCATTAATCCATCTCACCCTTGGAGTCAAACTGATAAAGTCTGAGTAGTTTGCAAAGTGTCAAATTTTGTGCATAGAACTCCACCTAGCTGTTACAGTTTTGATCAAATACTTTTCTGCTGTTTACTAATTCTGAGTACATAGACTGGTTTCATTTAAGACATCTCTATGCAATGCAATGCAGGCTGTTAGCGCAGCCAAGATGATGGGGGCAACTAAAATAATTGGGCTTGACAAAAATGAGATGAAGAAATCAAAAGGAGAAGTTTTTGGAATGACAGATTTCATAAATCCTGGGGCATCTGATAAACTAGCTTCAGAGTTGGTCAAGGAACAGAGTGGTGAAATGGGTGTGGATTATTCCTTTGAGTGCACCGGGGTTGGCCCTTGCCTTACTCAAGCCATGCAAGCCACAAAATTGGTATATTTCAAGTCATCCAAGCAATTATTTCTAGATTTCATGATGCAAACTAAATCTGATTCTTTAATGACCTAAAGGGCACATAGTCCCGTACCTTTAGGTGGTTATTTCCGAAGAGTTCTTGGAGTAATTGATCTCAGGTTGTTTTTTTATTCTCTCTTTTTTGGTCAACTGCAACGCGCTTGTTTCAATCAAGCAATATATGAACCAATATGACATGGCCATTTTCTTTTATTTCCTTTCTGTTCTGAAGTGGATGCGTTAATTCTTTTTATGGCATACTCTGTTCGTACAGGGCAAAGGAAAGACTATAGTAATTGGTTCAGTAACTGAAGAATTTGTGCACATCAACTATAGTTCTCTTTTATCAGGGCGAACTTTAAAAGGATCTGCTTTTGGAGGACTAAAACCCAAATCTGACCTGCCTTTCATACTCGACCAATGCCTAAAAAAGGTTAGTATTTCCTCCTATCCTAAATATAAGAGTTGGAAAAATGATTTACTTTGGTTCAAAATATAAAAGAGAGAATTGGGAAAAAGTGTCCCATTGGAGAATTAATTGTAAAATAGGACTTTCCACAAATGTGCAATTAAGCTTTCACAATATGTAATTGAGCTTCCATGTTATGTGCAACTGAGCTTCCACATGTACAACTGAGCATGTCCTATTCTCTAATTAATTCTTCAATAGGGGATTTTTCCTCAATTTTCTCAATATAAAAATCCAATCCACTTTATCTTTCAAATTTATAATATTTTTCTTTAGTGGTTGCACATAGTAAGGGAGTTTCCATCAAAAGGTAGTTTTAAACTTTTAATACACATTTGTGACAAATAATTAATTCAACTAGTTTATTTATTATATGCAAATCTAGTTCTCATATAAAGGATGAAGATAGTATTATTTTAATTATAAGTAAACACAATCTTATTCGCTGATCAAATTTGGAGTAATATTTGACTGTTTAATTTGCACAGGAGTTCCTTCTTGATGAGCTTGTAACTCATGAGGTGTCATTGACAGATATAGACAAAGCTTTGGAGCTATTAAAACAACCAGATTGTGTCAAAGTTGTCATTAGGATGTAAATATGATATTGTTGTAAATTGTGTGTGGCTTGTATTTGAATGTCGTCAATCCTTGTTGTAAATTAGCTATATGCAAACAATTAAATTCCTTTACAATATTTGGATTAATCCACCTAAGTTTGCAATCTTTTTCTCATTGTTTGCGAATTTTTTTTTTTTTAGGACCTGGTCTGCGAAATGCGAATTACCAATACTTAACGAGCAGTGCCCTTTGTCACTCAATTGTTAGTTATTGATGCTTGATTGATTTCTAAATTCTAAAGAAAGAGAATGGATTATTTCTGCTTGATTGCATGAAATATGTCATTTCAGGTGCCAATTGATAACATTAACAAGGATTCTCATATCATTAAGTAGGTTTGGTTATACTGATTGCATGATATCATTATTCTGTTCCATTAACAATTAAATTTTTAGTTAAATTATTAATTAAGAGGTTCCTTTCGATAATTTTGAGTATTCTCTTTAATATTTCTTTATCCATTTTTAAAAAATTCCATACAGCTTGTTCACATCCTTATGGGTGCATCAAATGGCAAGTAAGAAGGGGAAAAACAAGAACAGCTCGAAACTTCATGAGAAAGAAAATGAAGAAATCTCTCCAGAATTTTATCTGGTCTTCTTGATCAATAATTAGGCTTTTTAATACTTCACAATAACATGAATGATTCTCATATTAATACATCTAACATTACGACACTTTAATTTTTAGATCATTTTTCATCCACGAAACACCGATATTTACTACCAAAAATCAAAGTCAAGTCATATCAATCATGTCTTGTGCTTCTTTCTTAGCTCATCGATCTCCTCCCACATGAATTAATATATATTAGTGGTCACTCAGTTTTATAAGCAGAGAGAATCAGACAAAAATCAAAGTTGGTAGCTTGACTCTTTGTTGAATAAAACCCACTCCCATCATCACTCTCACACCCAGATAATGCACTACCTTCTCTTTCACTTTCTGGTTCAAAAGGTCCTGGCTTGAATATGAACAGGCCCGCTCCACCACCTAATGATGATGAGCCACTCTCACTGAATAACCAATCATGGACGTCCCACAAAACTTGCACAGGTTGTTTATTCACAATTACCGTCTGGTTCCCTCGAAACTTCCATTGCAAACTTCTCACATGGATCATTACTATCCCATCAATGCTCACCCACATTTCCGGGTCTCTATTCTGCCCTGAACTCGAACTCTCCACCACTATGTCGCTCTCTCTGCCGCTCTCGTCGAAGCACGCTTTCGTCGAGAAGCTTTTCTTGGCGAACACGTTTTCCTTCTTCGTCATCAAGATCGCGTCGGTTAGTGGGGATTTCGCCTTGGTTCTCTTGTGGGCTTTCTTATTGTAGTCTCCTAATAACAAGACAATCTCTTCGTCGGACACCAGCGCGACGTAGTAGTCACTGCTGGGTTCGGGGCTGCCGGAGAACTTGGCCGACCGGAGGTCCCAGTAAACTTCAACGAGGTGACCATCTACGATGAACGATTTGTAGCCTTTCTTGCACCAGAAGTGCCATGGCTTGACGTCAATCCTGCAGTGGTACTGAATTTCACCTCCCAATCCATCAACTGTTAGGTTTAGTGAATGGTTCATGTAATTCTTGGTCCAAAATATCGTCACGTTCCTCCAATACCCCACCATGTTGACTTGGTATATGCTCGTGACTGTGCTTTGAGTTGATTTGCTAGGCACAGGTTCTTCTGTGAATCTGTCCACTATAGGTGATCTTGATGACACTACCTGTTCTCGAAAAGAACGATAGAATGCCATGTGTGTGTGTGTGTGTATTCTTCCCTCAGAGATTATCTAACATAGCACTATCAATGGATGATTTCAAAGAAAGCAAATTGTTATATGGCAGCCTCGCTCTGGGCAAACACAGAACCGTCACAAGAATGCACCTTTAATTTTTTCTGGTTTCTGAGGAGCCTATTTTCGAGTTCTTTGGTTGGTTTCTGCTGGGTTCATGATCATAAGCCCTCAGAAGACTGAGGAATGAATCAAGAACACGGTTTTGACAGATAAAAACTTGTGAAGATTAGAAGAGACAGATTGATTTGGGGGGGGGGGTTAGATAGACTGGAGGAAAATGGTGAATTGAGAAGAAAAGTGAATGAAAGAATTTTTCTGGGTTAGAGAGAGAGAGAGAGAGGAACGAGGAAGAAAGTTAGCTTTGAGGGGAGAAAATGTCTCGATGGAGTGGCTGAAATGAGAGAAGAGAGCGAAAGAGAAGGGAAGAGAATGTGAAAATCCAACGTAACAATGTATGTGTTGTCGTCCAAATTTTTAGCATATATTTATGTCTTACTGCAGCGAAATTCCAACATGTTATGAGCTGTTTGAAAACTGGAATGTTTTTATAAGAACTAGGTTCTAACTCGTGCAAACTACAATTTTTTGTTTCTGACCCATATAAAGGTCTGTCGTTGTTTTTCATTTTAAGTCTTCATTTTTGTCGTTGCTTTGTTTATCTTTTCTTTTTTTTTTTTTTCATTTTTATTAAAATTAAAATACTATTAGTAATTATTGGTAGCCTAAAAAACATTATATAATATTTATTTAATTATTAAAAATATTTGATTAATTTTTTTAACATTTTTTGGGTTTCATTTTTATGTCATTAGATTTTTTAAAAATCCTAGATTTTTCTTTTTTGGCTAAAGTACATTTTTTTTTTTAAATTTCTACCTTTTTTGCATAACATTTTGAACGCCATTGACTATCGGTAATAAGATGCACAAAATAAAACATTCAAGCATGCGATATTAAAATACAAAGTCAATGATCTAGAACTAGAAATCCAGAATCAATAAATTCAACAATCATCCCTTTTCTCTGGTGGTTGAGTTGGAGGACAGACACTAATAACTTGTGGTTACAAATAGAATCAAACACAACTTCCCATTTAGAGAAAAGCTTTCATGTTACAAAGCTATAAAACCAGAAATAGCAAACGCCAATGAGGACATTGTACAGACAATCCAGGCAAGCAATTTCATCATCTTCATGAATAGCCAGCCTACTTCTGCCTCCCATGCCTAAGATTCATTCACCACTTGCTCATTTCTCTGTGCTTTGACCTCTCGCATGTTTTGAACTCAGATGAATGCATTTTCACAGACAACAGAAGTCAATTTATCTGTTACTTTGTATTAAAAGCAAAAGATTTCAAACATAAGCATTCATTTTTAGAAAGAAATCTCAGCAAAGTGCAAAATAGTATAGCGAGAGAAAGTTAAGTATTATGGTAACTGTCAAGTTACTTCACTCGTGGCTTTGCACAAAAAGCCCTATAAAAAATAAAAGTGACATTATAAACAGAATCCAATTCATATTCTCGTATTGAATGCTGATTACCTACTGCAAAGAGAAACCGATGTACAGGTAGAACTGTAGAAGGAATAAAGGAACTAAATTTAGATTGCATACGACACATTACCAATTACCAGTAGTCTCCACAAGAGCAAAACCCATCCTTGAAATGATGAAACCGATGCCCATCGCGCATAATAAGTTCCCTTGAGGTGACATAAGACATTAACTTTATTACCAAGTGACAATCATCACACACACGAAGATTCTTCATCACACGTATGGGCATCCAAGACGGCAAGCTAATTAGGCCAAAGGCAAAAGCAAGCTTTTCACTATGGTACTTCCGGCCCCGATGACCATCAACAGCACAGATATATTTCCCTGTATCTTCTATCTTCTTCATCATCTCTTCCAATTTCATGTAAATTTCCTTTACCTGTGGATGACTGGTGTCATCCACGGTGAATACATGTACCCTGTCATCAACCTCTATCCAACTACAACCTGGGCTCTTTCTAATTCCCTTGTCTCTCATCATCTTTCTCACATTGGCAAGACCTTCGAGCTCCCCAGAATCAGTGTATATATTTGCTAGAAGAACATAACCTCCGCAGTCTTCGGCATTCAACTCCATCAAATTCTTGACTGCAACTTCGGCAAGTCTTGAGTTGTGATGGATCCGACATGCACCTAGCAGAGCTCCCCAGACCACAGCATTAGGCTTAAAAGGCATTCCTTCTATCAAATTCTTGGCCTGATCTAGTAATCCCGCCCGTCCAAGCAGATCTACCATAGAAGCAAAATGCTCATTTGCTGGAGAAAGGCCAAAATCTTTTACCATGGAGTTAAAATAATGTTTACCTTCTTCGACTAGTCCCATGTGGCTGCAACCAGATAAAACAGCAACGTAGCTTATATGATCAGGTGTGCATTCTGTCTTCAACATATCCTCTAATGTTTCAATTGCTTTCCTACCTAAACCGTTTTGAGCATATCCTGCCATCATAGCGTTCCAAGAAACCAGGTTTTTCTCATGTATTGAGTTAAAAACCTTTAGTGCTTCTCTGACTTGCCCACATCTTGAATACATGGTAACCATAGCATTTGAAACTGCAGTATCAGAACTAAGGCCAAACTTTTCAACTTGAGATACAACTTGCATCCCAAGTTTTAAAATAGCCAAGTCAGCACATGCGCTAACTGAAGTTGTGAAGGTTATCCGATCTGGTTCAATTCCTTTCCTTCTCATTGAAATAAACAGCTTAAGACCTTCTTCCCAGCTACCATGTTGAACATACATGCTTAACATTGAGTTCCAAGTAACGACATTGCGCTCAGGCATGTTATCAAAATATGCCCAAGCCTTTTCAATGTCTCCTATTTGAGAAAATGCAGTGATCATTGCTGTCCAAGATATTATATCTTTAATCGGCATTAATCCAAATGCGCGGCTAGCTTTATCAACATTTCCACACTTAGTATACATGGTAATGATAGCATTCCCAACAGGAACAGATGAATCCATTCCACTCTTTATTGTATATCCATGAAGTAATTCTCCAATTGTGGCATTGTTTTGACCTGAACAAATCCCAAGTACAGTGGAAAGGGTAAACTCATCCAACTTCGCTGGAGACCACCTCATTTGATTAAATAGTGCCAATGCATCTTCTTCAAGTCCAAACTGTGCCACTCCACTGATCAACGAAGTCCATGAAACTTCATTATGTTCCGTTAAATTGTCAAATACACGCCTTGCAAATTCTAAGCACCCACATTTTGCATACATGTCAACCAGCCCACCTCCTGTAAAAGCATCAATATTATGTTCCATGCGAAGAATCCGAGCATGCAAATGACTACCCCACTCAAGATCAAATACGCTAGAACATGCACTTAGTACACTACCATATGTCATAGAATTTGGTCTAAATCCCTTAGTGCACATCTCAACAAAAACAATGAGACTCTGGACCCCAAAGCCATGTTGGGAGAGAATTGAGATCATCATATTCCAAGAAACTGAGTCATGCTCAGGCATCTGAGAGAATGTACTGAGAGCCTTCCGAACTCCATGTGATCTAGAATAACCGTATAACATGCTGTTCCAACAAAACAAACTTGGATTTTCAATGTTAGAGAACACTTTCTCGGCAGAACTCACAGCTCCACACTTGATATACATATCAACAATTGCATTATTAATGCAAATTTCACAAAATAAATCTAATTTAATCACAAGGCCATGCAACTGAACAGCCAATTTAATATTGCCAAGGCACGCACAAGCCTTCAATGCACAACAGAAGGGAAACGGATCAATAACATTATTAAAATCCGAAGCCATTAACATGAAAATTTTAATACTATCGCCAGGCTTTCCATTTTGACAGTAGCCTGACATCATAGTGGTCCAAGAAATTGAGTCCCTTCTAGGCATTTTTTCAAACAGGTCCCGTGCTTCCTTCATCCAACCTGAATCAACAAAACCATGGATCATTGTATTCCAACTGAAAATATTACGATGCTTGCTATCACTGAAAACCTGAAATGCATCATCAATCAAGGAACAGTTGCAATACATATGAAGTAGATTGTTCCGCAAGAAAGTAGAAGCATCCAGACCAGAGATTATGAGTTGGGCATGAATTTTTCGTGCGATTGGTATTGCCTCAATCGAACAACAAGCCTTCATAGCATCATAAAACTTCTGGGTTATTTCCATGTAAGACAGGTGAACAGAGTGGTCACGGCTAATAACAAGTTCGGAAGACAAGTTTTGCTGGGTAGAAGTTGACATATAATGAACGAGTAAGCGCGAAAGGTGTTGGAATGCTTTAACTTGATAACCTCTCCCAATTAAGCATTTGTAAAGTTGAACTCTCATTTGACTGAGAAAAAGAAGCGATTCAAATTAAATTTGAAGGAGGGTTTTTTGGGAAAATAAAACATGAGTCTTCAAATTACAATAAGCAGGAAATAGAAGGAATCAAAAACAAAAAAAGAGTAAAACATGTAACTTAGATGAGTACTTACATTTGTAACAATGGACTCACCATTATTAGCAAGTGAAGTTGATCCCAGAGGAGTCAGAAAACACCTGACAGTAATCTCTCCCAAGAGTCAAAATACAATGGTACTTCCTTCTTGTCCATGCGTCTCCCGTGATCGCCAGTGCTCGCCGTCACCGTCACCATCGCCGCCAACGCTTAAGTTCGTGAATCCCCCGTCACGTCTCCTCCAATCGACGGTCAAACCTCCGTCATACAACTCATCCAGCCGCCAGTCGTACATCAGGTGCACCGTTCGTCCGTTGCTGCCCAGACGCTCCATCTCATAGGCGAGTTATGGTGCGATTGCGTCGGCGAAGATCAATGTCGAGCATAAAATTGGTTTAGGATTCGGGGAAAACATGGCATTATAATATTTCATTATACGGATAAACAGCGAAAATATAGGATTAGTGAGGTTGTTGAAGACCACAATCACCCCCTCTGTACTCCTCAAAAGAAGACCGAGCAAAATACCAACTCCACATGAAGCCACCCGTAACCCCCGAGATTTTTTACCCGTTTGAATCCGCCGGAATTAAACCCGTAATAGCAGGTACATGCTTAAACGGAACGGAACACATGTTCACCCACGGAAGCCCATGCCCATCTACTACTAGGGATGGAAACGAGGCAGAGGGTCAGTCAGACGCTGCTGGCCTGGCCTGGCTGTTGGCAACGCCGAAGCCTGTAAAACAGGATTGAATGCGTAAACAGGTGAGACCTATTTTTTTAAAAGCATGATCAGTCTGGAAGAATGAAAAAAAATCTGTTTACAAATTTTTAAAAAATTATATTTATATTTTGAGTTAAGATGAGAATCCAACATCATAAAAGAAAAAAAATTCATCTAAAAATACTATACACTAGAAGGAAAAAAAAAATCTTATTAAAAAATTAATTGTAACATGTATACAATTAAACTTTTAAATATATATGTCTCTAAATATATTCTATTTTATAATTAATTCTTTATCTCAATTTTTTCATGAACTTTAACATCAGACCAAAAATAACATATAATTAAAATAGCTTAAACTCCGTCTATTACAATATATAATTGCCAATACCAAATTACCCCTACCCCACAAAACTAGGGGGTGGAAAACCGACGGATCATCTTCGTGCCCAGACGCACAAACTGGCAGGACCAGTGAAGATGAGGAAGAAGAAGAGTGGGGGCTTCCTTGATTCGTTGTTGTCGTCGGTGGAGGAAGCCGGCGCCGGAGCATCAGAAAAGCAAATCGGACGTGAAGGAAGAAAGGGAGAGCCTGGGAGAGAAGGATGAAAGAGATAAGGAGAGGGGTAATAAAGGAAATTTAAAAACAGTGATTTTTATTTTTTTAATGACATGGATCACATAAAAAAAAAAATAACGGACATTTAGTACTGTTGACAGTAATGTTATTTTTACCAGGGCTGAGTAAAATGATCGTGGTCCGATCAACCTAACCAAATCAGCAAAAAATTCTTCAATTTAATCCATTTAATATTAACCTATAATAGGCGGGTTAAAACTCATCATCTCAATCTCTTGGATCGAAAGACTAATCAACCCCTATGGTACTCCTAACTTGCAATCACTCTTTGTCGTAGTGGGCAGCAACCACCAGCCGCCGCCTTGCTCTTCATCTTCGCATTCATCTTTCGTCGCTTTGCTCTTCATGTCTGGATCAGCGATGGGGAGAGGTTGGCGGCTTCAACTTGAGAGAGAGCGAGACAGGTTCAGGTGTTTGGGCTTCAGGCTTTGGTTTGTATAGTTCAGGTGAAAGTATGGTTCAATTTCAACAATTCAGATATTGGTTCGTGGCCTCTCATGACTCCTCATGCCGATCAAGGTGAAAACAACACTTCTTCGCCTTAGCTTAACGATCCGTCTTTTGGAATTGAAGAGATTCCACCAACACCACTATTGTTCTGCCTTCGGTTCTGAGCTAGAATAACAGTCACAACATCCCACTAGTGGCTAAGCCAATGCAATTTGAAACCCCAATTTCGAGTACTTTAACTGAAGCACCAGGTGTTGTTCATGTCCGAATACTCAATATGCTAACCAAAAATGTCAACCGCAGCAGCAGCAGTCGCAAAAGCCAAGGGCTCTTCTTGAAGGAGTTGAACTTTTCAGAATATGAATTGCACATTAACTGCAAAACACCGTCCATATACTTGTAGTCTGTTTAAGAGAACTTAAATGGATTGAGGCCATTGATCACCCTTAGTTTTTACCCTTCATATAAATTTTTTAATGACTTTGGCTCCCAAAAAAGTTCATGGTTTTGCATTTAAACATTATATTAAAGATAATTCTATTATAAAAATAAAATGATATTATTCATAACTATTAAATATTACTATTTATTATAGGCTTTATATTGTTTTTTTCCCTCCTTCACTTAATAAGGAGAACGCACAGTCACTGTGTTTATATAGAGTACCGAATCCATAACGTCATGGTGCTCAAGAAACTTAAAAGAGCTGCCTAATATCATTAGATCAAAAGCCCTACGCTCTAAATTATATGTTAATTCTTCTTACATATAGAGCTATTATATTTATGTCTCTTAAAAATAATATATACATCCTAATATCATTGGATCAAAAGCCCTACGATCAAAAGAATGTGCATTGGTTGATTCAAATCATGTTTGAATTAGGGCTTGTTTGCCAATCAATTCTCAAAATCACTTTCACGCAAGCTGAGACAAAACTCTCTCACATACATACCTCGGATTCTGTGAAACCAAGGTTTGAAATCTAGGTTTTGTTACTTCCCAAACAAGCCCTTAAAGTTAAAAGTTACTTTTTGAACATGATTTAAAACTAATGAGATAAGTATATGAGATAAATTTATCTCAATTTATTTGAATGCGTTATTATAATGTTATGGTAAACACATCATTGGTCTTTTTTAGTCATGCCTCACAATTCGAACTAGTTTATGGTTATTTTGAGGATTAAGTGGGAACAAGGATTTAATAATTCAAAGAAAAAAGGTGTACAGGTTAATGATTCTATGTTTTATATATAGGATTCATATAAAGTATCATGGTTCATGGAAAAAAGCATGGAACTTTACAGGTTATTTTGTGGTTGACTCGTGGCATGTGTTTGGCATTGGATTTTGGACTATATATATATATATATATAATACCTGTAATAATAATTAATTTAGAGAGAATAATGAGTCGCCTTTTACAGGAATAATGTAAATTTCTTCGGACTTGGGTTCAAACAAACAATTGTTTTTATTTGACAATATGTCCTCCGTATCAAAATCCATTACTTTGAGAACTTATGTACAACTCAAGAGCTAATTAATAAGATTTGCTAATAAAATGTCCCAAAAAAAAGAAAGAAAGAAAGTAAAATAATACTTTTTTTAAATTAATAATTATTAATGTATCATATTTCTTGTGAATTAAGATGGCCTGGATGGCTAAATATTAATTAAATTAAAGAGTGAGACACACATAATTAATACCAAAATGGTTGAGTGACAAAACGAGATAAGGAACAGAAATGGTTGGAACCGCCCTTTGAAGAAACTCAACAACAGTTTAGAAAAGTTAGGCAAATTCGCATAC
Organism: Vachellia collinsii; assembly: GCA_006871305.1. Classification (NCBI taxonomy): domain Eukaryota; kingdom Viridiplantae; phylum Streptophyta; class Magnoliopsida; order Fabales; family Fabaceae; genus Vachellia; species Vachellia collinsii. The sequence goes on from QFDD01001093.1 coordinate 18,599, forward strand.
ATAATACTGATGACCTGCATGCCCAAATTACGTGCAGATTTAGTCCTAAAACCTATCATTAATTCACACTTCAAAGGATTGGTGAGAGAACCTTACGTACAAGAAATACCTCTACACACTTTTTTTCATTCATACCATATATAATACTAGATGTTTAATATAAACAAATATTAGTTGATTTTTTTTCAAAAATGTCATCTTTCATTATTGTTTTATCATGAAATATAAACCTCTTAATGCGTACAATCAATATGGTTTGGAAATTGCCATGTAAAATGAAATTTCATATAAAGTTGTAACATCTAATCTTAAATATAAAAGTTAAATAAGAGGTTTATTTTGATCATATTTGACTTTTAAATTCATAATTCTTCTCTCAAAAGATCATATGGGGTTTTGGGTTTTAATTAAAGGATAGTTATCATGCACATAATTATAAATGATATTTTAAAAAAGGAACAATACACATTTACTATATATAACTAACTTATTTTTTACCATTTGCATATTAGTTATTCAACTCTTATTGTGAGGAGGGGAGGGAGTAATATTCACAAATTATTCGCAAATTATGAATAATATGTTCTATTTGCAATTCACACTATAGGACGAAATTTTTAATTTAATTTTATATTATATATTGATATATTAATCGATTCATGGAATAAATAAAAAAAAACAAAAAGAAAGAGAGCAGGTCAGCTAAGCCTAAAAACGTGTAGAAAATTAAAGCCTCGAGTAAAGTACAACGAAGCTCCATTCTTGGATTTGGTCGTTGAGAGAAACGTTGAATTCGCAGTATGCTTGATCAAATGATGAACTCTGGATTTCTCATTTTTCCTCAACTCTCTTTGTTAGCTTTGCAGGATAGGTAGCTATTGTTTTCAGTTTGTGAAGAGATAATATAGAGTTAACATTTTATATTGATTATTGACGATTTCATGCTATAAAATATTAATAATTGATGATTTGGAAAACTTGGACTCAAGCTTGAGTCCCCATAAATACAAAAAACATCTGTGTGAGAGTTACATTGACAATACTTAACAACACGTGTGTGTATGAGAAAAATCTTAATCAAAGAGATATGCAGCATTACGCTTAATTTATATGTGTATGTGTTATATGAACAACATCAGGGAAATTTCTCCCGTAGTTTACTTCATGCCCACCAATTCGGACTCTTGTTCCTCTCAGTTATTGGTATCCTATTAATTAATAATTAATAATTAATATATATATATATTAATCTTTCTATGGGCAATCAATTCCTATAAATAGCAAATGTGAGCCTCGTAAGTTCATCTTCTACAATAGATCATCTCTCTCTCCCCCCCCCCTCTTCCAAACATACTTCGGCTGTCAAACTTTCCCCACAAAATCATGAAGGTATGTATGCTCAACACCAAAGGACCATTTTTATGTTCCATTACTATTGAAATCATGTTTCCTTGCCTACTTGACATTTAGTTTAGTTTCTCCTTTTTTTTAAAATATGTTCTTAAGTTAAATTTCAATACTCCTACATTTGCACGCACACACGGGGATGAATGATTGCCCCAACAAGGAATAATTATCCTTTTAAACTGTTTTTTTCCACTTTTTTTTGCGAGGAGTTTTTTCCCCCTTGCAAGTCCTAAATATCGTTTATAGATATCAATAGTTTATATATATATAGTCGAGGTGATGATGAAATGATGTGTGAATAAGTGCAGCAAAAGGTGGTGATCAAATTAGGGTGCATGAACAGCCACAAGCTGAGATCCAAAGCCTTGAAGATTGCTGTTAGCTGTTCTGGTGAGTGAGTATCAATACGCAATTTGCCCAAAATTTATTAAAGTTTTTCAACCAAAAAAAATAATAATAAAGCATTTTTACTTCTTTTTTAAATTGATAACACTCAAATATAAATTTTATACATCCAGATTATACAAAACTTTCTTGAATTTTGAACCATATATGTACAAATAATTCCCTTAACTTTTAAAACTTAATAACAAACGTGTCTCTCAGCTTTTAAGTCTATGTGGATAACTCACAACTATAGATGTATACATCTTAAACTTTATTTATAAGTGTGAGCATATATATAATCACTTGAACTTTGATTGATATGTACATAAATGTCTAAACTTTATTTTGGGATGCAGGAGTGGAAGGTGCAAGATTCAAAGGGGAAGAGAGGGATGAAATAGAAGTGATTGGGGAAGGATTGGATATAGTTGAGCTCACAAATCTTCTGAGAAAGTGTGTTCCTCATGCTGAGCTCCTCACTGTGACTCCCATTATCAAACAAGAGAGTAGGACACAAGATACCAAAAGTAACACACAACTTGAACATCATCCACAAAGTGTTCCTTATTATTACCCAATTCATCAATGTAGGACCTCATATCAATATCAATGTCAATATCAAGACCCTTATTATTGTTCCATAATGTAAGCAAAGACAATTGTTTGACACTTTCTTTCCCCCTTTTATATATGCTTTTCATAAGGTATTAAATAAAATCCACTGTTCATACCTCATAAACAGAGGTAAGGGTTGTTCGTTCATGGTGGTCCTGTCCTAATTGATAATGCTGAGTTAGGTGAGGGTTGTTCATTCATGGTAGTCTTGTCCTAATTGATAATGTTGAGGTCAACTCAAAAAGTTGTGGGATAAGATAAAAGCAAATTGAAACAGAAAGAGAGACGGCTCATCCCATATACACACATATATTTTGTTCACACACACACACATATATATATATATATTTGGTCTTGTCGTGAGTGTTTGGATTAATTTATTTTAAGTGATTATTATGTGAAAGTGATTTTTAAGTATTTTTGGGGGTTTCCCAAACGATGTTGCTTAAGGTTTATTCCTCTATTTTACATTCACACTCTCACTCCCCCTGTTTTTTTCCCCTTCTTAATGAATTGTACCATCCAAAGTAAGCAGGTGGTGAGTGTAAATAATATTGCTTCTTAGGTTTTGTTATGCCAATAAAAAGAACCTATTAAATTTTTAAGATTGTGTAGATAATAACCATTGTTCTTTATTTGTCCCCCATAAATCCTTCAAATTTCAACTTATTTGTAAATAAACTTCTTTGTCACCTCACATTTCATTATTAAATAACGAATAAATTCATAACAATGGAGTTGGGCTTATGACAAAAAGAACAGCAGTTAAGTTATATGTATAAACACAAAAGTTTAGGGATTGCCCCTAAAATTGTAAAAGCTATGGAAGCTATTTATATATAATGAAAATAAAATAATAAAAAATTAACCAATGTGCCGTATCCAAAATACGATATTTCCCACTCCAACATCAAAACTTACTATATCGTATGTAAATTAAGGATTAAATCCATAACCTTAACAATCCAACTTTAATCAGATTGGCATAATGGGTCTATGAATTGATCGGGGCTGGGCTGGCCCATAAACTAGTAGGCCTTTCTTGATTATGGGTTTCAATGATAGCATCGGGCTCAAATCTATGGGCTTCTCAGTTCTACCCGAAGTCTACCCAAACAACTGGAACAATCGCCGATCTAGGGGGGTTGGGTTGGCGCGTCTTTTCTGCTCGTCGGAAGCTCCAGTCGACCTCCGCTCCACCTCAACAGTCGCCTCCCTTGCGGCGTCTCTGTGCGCCCCCTCATACATCGTCTTGGCGTTACGTCGTCGTCACACCTTCTTCATTCAGGTGTGTTTTCTTCCTCTTAGAGCTTTTTCTTTCTTTTGGTTTGGATGCTAAGATACATATGAAATCCATGGAGTACGAGACAGCAAGCTTTGGTACTTGCAATATATTTTGTCATTGGTTTACTTTGTTCTTGAGGGTGGATGTCATCTTAAATAGTTGATGTTATCATACTCAAAAAATGCTATTCACACTAGTTATGTGCAAGTCATCTCAAAATAGCCTTTTCTCTGTCTTGTATTGTTTATGAGGAGACTTTTCGACTGTCCAGTTCCTGTCTTTCTTCAAGCTTGTCAGAATCTCAAGTTTTTGGGCTTGTCTCTTGTCTGATATCTATGAATAAATAAGCATCTCATGGGGAAGCTTTGATTATGGAAACCCAGGCGGGATGAAAAACCTTCCCCCAAAAGTTATTGCCTCCCATAATATTTAAGGTGGGAATGGAAGGCACCCTCAGCTACCTAGGTGTAATATCCCAAATTTAGGCAAGATTTAATAAGATATAATTATGGTATGGAGATGTTATTTAGAAAGTAAAGATTTTTTAAAAAATAAATAAATTATGAGGTCAAAAGTTATTTTAAAAAAATATTTCTATTTTCAGAAAAATTAAAAAAATTAGGAAAGAAATAAATTTCACTCAAAAATCTTTGCAGAAGTATTTTATGGACCATAGAGTCAAATTGATGAACAAAGTTCCTATTAAATTTAGGAACTTTTGATATATTTATTATATAAATAAAGGATCAGATGGCAAGAGGTCCGTCGGGCAAAGTGGTCTTTTCATATTCTTACACACTCCACACATGTTCACCCTCCTGGACAAGCTCAGCTTCTTTCCCTCGTATATTTTCGACGCACGCAGAAGGCAGAGGACGGAGGGGCAGAGGAGGAGCGATCGGAGAAAACGCAAGGAGAGGAGTACCTCGCCGGAAAAAGGATTCGCCGGCCGGTCGTGCGACCATAGTTCCAGCTGAGGTGAGTCTTCCGAGCCTCTTCCGCTCTCTAATCTCCCAATCGCTACCTTTGGGTTTATGGGTAATGTTTGAAATGGAATTCTGAGAGTGATTCACTGGTTGAAACGTTTAAGAAGTAAGAATCGAAGGTTCCTTCGTCCGAATCGAGCCATGCGCGTGGAGATTTCTTGAGCTTGTGGTCTCTGTGGGTGTACTGTTCATATGAACAAACTCTTCCATCTTCAGCTTCTTCGTCGAAAAAGGAAAGGTTTAGACTAAGAGGCAATACGTTGTTCCATGAAGATTGAAGCAAAGGGGTAAAGCGTATGAGATTAATATTGTGTTGATAACGATGGGATTGGAATTTGATTTCGGAATCCGACCCACTGTTCGGTGCTTTCCATATTCCACAATCATCTTATATGCTTGTTCCTTGATATATAATGGTAGGTGCTATAAACATGAGGTATATATATGGCGTGAAGAGTGATAAAAGGAGAACCTCTGGGATTTAAATAATGATTATAGGTTTTTAGATCAAGGTTTTGACTGTTTGTGGTTCAAAGAAATATTGAAATGCTTCCCAAATGGAAGCTAATATTAAGTGCTCATCAATGCTCATCAAGTGTTTGAGAAAGACTCATATTCATATGGGTGCCCATTCAATTTTGTTATGGAAAATTCTTTTAGATAATATTATGTATTGAGTATGTTTATATAAAATTGTTAAGAGGGTAAGAAGATAAATCCAAAGCTCAAGGTTAGGGAAGAAGCATGTATTAAAAGTTTAATGAGCGAGTGAAAAATATTCCATTATAATATTTATAAAGTATATTTTATTACTTTTCATATTTTAAATTTAGTTGTCATTTTAAATATGACTTCATTGATGAAAGTTTATCAAAATTATTTAATCGTCTCATTAATATTGTAAAGAGTAAGGTTTGAGAATTTCTTTTAGTATTAGTTATTCTTCTTCAGTTTTTTGTTTATATTGAATATTTAAGTGTGGAAGTTGAAAAGAATACTTTTGGAATTTTGACTCACAATATTTAGATGTTATATACACTATGCATGTTTGAAAATGATTTTGAGATATTATTTACAAATTTTCATGCTGGGATCTTTTGTTGTGAATTATTCCTTATGAGTTTATCATCATAAATTGTTTTTAGTTTTTAAATGATGAATTGATCCCATGTATGTTTTGAGAATGTTTTTGAGAGGATTAAATACAGAAACACTGGTTACCAACAGCAGTACAGTTAGTTCTTGGCACGTCATGGGTAATAATGAGCCCAATTGGTATTCGTGGGTGTTAACTCTCGCTTGTTATTTATGGGTTTTGTACTTGTGCTTGTTTCATGGTTTTGAGCCGTGCTTGATTGCTTACCCTCGTAAACTGTGTGTTCACACTTGTTTTTATGGCGTCAAACTGTGCTTGATTATTTACCCTCGGGGATTGTGTGTCCACGTTTGTTATTCCGTTCTGTTGAAATCCTACAAAAAATATAAGATTTGAGAATTATCTTTTTAAATCAATTCTGTGAAATAAGTTGTTTTACTACGTATTTAAAATTATTTGAGGAATGATCTATTATGCATTTTAAAATATGATTTGATTATATCCCGCAGAAAATGAGATTTGTTGTTACGATATTTATTGTAATTAAATCACTTAGATTATTTTCTTAAATTTTAGTCAATTATATACTTGGGATGTTATTTACTGGAAATTTACTTTTGGCTTTAGATTATTCAATTGACTCTATACTTCTTGGTTGAGTAGTGAAGATCCTCTTTGTTGTTATAAAGGTTGCAGACTTATTCTATAGCTGCTGTTTGGTGTATATAAAAACTTATGTTTATGAATTACTTTTGAAGATTAGATATTTCACGTAGTCTATAGGTAGAGTCCATGTGCTTCTATTATACTTTGAAGAATATGCATATATTGTGGTGGAGTATTGCCCCATATGCTGTTATGAGATCATAGGTTACTGTAGAACTTTAGGGAAGTTTGCCTTATAGAGGAGATTCAATCGAAATTTTGACAAGAAACGATGTATTTTTTATAACGCGAGATATGTCATTGTGTATGAATTTTGGAAAAAGGTGTATAACGTATTATTTAGCATTTTGGTGAATTGTATCCATTTACAAATTGAAAGCTTAAGGAGTGTGAGATCTCTTACATTTTGTCCCGATCACCTCTTATTTTTAGGGTGTGACACTAGGTTTCCATCAATTATGTCTACTTAATTTGTGCATATCTGCAGGCGTGATTTAATTTTTTTCGCATAAGATTGAACATTCATTGGGTACACTCACTCACTCACTTTGTGACCTTGGACTACTTTTGGGTTAAATGTTTTTCATTCTTCTTGTAATTCATAGATATTGAGGAAGGAAAAGTTTTGTTTGAGCTTGCATAAATTTCTATTAACTTAGAGTGTGTCACTTTACAGACATTCAGTTAGTTCTGGCTAGCTAAAAATTCAGCCTGAGATGGCGATTCCTTCTGCATTGCCAGCAAAATGTTCAGGTTCCTTCCGGCTCTTCGGATTTTGCACATAAAGTCATGAATGCTTGATTTGTGTTCCATCTCACATTTTTCATTTATGTTTTTTTTTCAGTTTTCCTTCATCAAGATATTCCATTTTTATCAAAGTTTTCGGCACACTGTGCTACCCGAGTTGATTATCACAAAGCTTTTCCTTCAACATCTAGAACAGTAATGATGACTTGCGTCTCTTCCTCTTCCTAACTTTCTCATTCATATTTGTGGTTCTTTCATTGTGTTTTTAGGGGGCAATGTCATTTAAGATTATAATGTTTTGTGTGAGCAGATTAGTAGAACAGAGATAAAATATTTTCCTAGAAGCCATTTTGGCACCAAACGAGTGGTGTCTGCTGCAAGGAATGATCAATTGAGACTTGATGATGAATTCCCTCAGGAGCCTTTTTGGCTGAGTCTTATCGCAGACATCATATGGTATTGCTTGAACTCTAAGTTTATCACGAAACTGCAGTATAATTAAAATAATGTTTTATCAATATGTAATTGAGTTTTCTAATTCTTGTTCTAACAATAGTAGTTAGATTCACCCTGTAACTGCGTGTTCAATCTCAGGGGAGTAAAATCTTTATTTGCATTTTTGGTTGAGCAACCGAGCCAGTTGAAGTACATAGAATGGCCAAGCTTTAGTAATACGGTATGTCCCAGAAGTTTACGTTTTGGAAAAAAAAAAAGTTTTCTTCTCAAAATTTAGGTCTAATTACTATATTAATATGTTACATCAATTTAAAGTGTGACGAAAAGTCAAAAATTCCCGTGCCAAAGAAAAAGGTACAAAACGCTCCATGTGAAGTTTTTCCCCATCTTGTTAGAAAGAATATACTAGTGTTTTTTTTTGTTGGGTTATCCGTAAAGAAACATATTGATATTTTAATGTGGTGGTTAAAATGCATTTTTCCCCTTTATTGTCGCACTTGGAATTATAGATCTTAGTCTTGCAATCTTTTTACTTTCATGAAAATTCTCATGTCAGCCACGGTTTGCCTTGCTTTCTGAGAATTTGTTGATTGAAGATTTTGAATTGTTGGACTGTGCAGGTAAGGACTGCTACTCTAACTCTTGTCCTTGTTGCCCTGCTCATCGTGGCACTCGCATCAGTTGATTCTGCTCTTTGCTACTTGTTGGCCTTAGTTCTTCGAAAAGCCTCATGATATCACAAGAACAAATTTTACATGTACTCTGTATATGTTTACTTGCTATTTCAAAGTAGAGTAATTAGGTTTACCCAAATTTACTTGCTATTTCAAAGTAGAGTAATTAGGTTTAATTTTGGGACTTGAGCATGTGATGCTTGTAGAATTGCCCCTTGAAGATATCTATATCTATGTTAGTACTAACGGTAATGGAAAAAAAAAATTCAACATCTGTCACATGATAGGTCTGAAATTGTAATGTAAACATAAAAGTTAGGTGTTCTTTCTTGGTAAATAAGAAATGTGTGGGTGTATAAAACTGTACAAGAGTATAAACTCTGCAAACTTTTCCTCTTTGCTTTCTCAAACCTTGATCTGGCCAAACCTATATCACCATGAGGGATGCTCTAAACTGTTCTCATCTCTTTGAAGCTACCATCAACATTTGGCGTTTTCCTGATTCTGGACCCTCGTCCATTTATGACATTGATCACCTCTTTGGGTTCAGACTAGGCCAACACTAAGTGCATGTTTGGCAAGTGCACAAAACCTTGGTTTTGAAGGAAAACCAAGGTTTTGAAAAAGCTGTTGACAAACATGTTTTGAAAATGCAGAATAGCTTCTGGGTCCAAAACCATGGTTTCAGAAGTGATAGACAAACATACTCTTTTTCTCCAGAATAGCTTTTAACTCTCAAAACCATGGTTTGGGGGTGGAAACCATGGTTTTCCAAAAAGCTATTCTTTCCAGCTTTTTCAGAAGCTATTCTCCAGAATCTATTCTCCAAAAGCTA
>QFDD01001094.1:0-17526 GCA_006871305.1 Vachellia collinsii
TGGGTACAATATAGTAAATAAGTTTGGAAGTATTAAAATTGGAAATGGAAAAGTTAGAGTTTGAGAATGTTTTCATTAAGTGAAAGAGGAGGGAAGGTTAAGTTTATTGTTGTAATGCATGTTAATATTAGTTAGTAACGATTGCTATTGAGATTTCCATGAAATCTCATTCTTTCAAACAATACAACATTATAAGCCAAAGCTCAAGACATGACAAAGGCAAGAAGGGGGATGCCTAAAGGTGGGAGAATGACATCAAGATATTGTGCTAAAATGATGCAAGTATATGTATATTTTATGCTCAAGTTGTTATGTTGGATCATGTATGATGAACCTCAACTTAGTTGTATATCCCATGTGCACTATGTGAGCATGTGAATAATGCTAAGCTAGTATGAGAGCAAGTGGAATGACATATAATTAAAAGAATTGCATGTTATAAGTGGTAAAAAGGATCAAATGTCCTTAATAGACCCTCAAGTTGAAGTAAATGCAAAATAGGGTAAATGATGTCGAACATTTATGAAAATTTTCAGTTAAATAGTATACATTCCAATGTTCAAAATAAGTTATAGCTTGCTTAATTTGGATTTGTACAATGGAAGTTATGTATTTCCAAATATAGAGATAAAATCTGGAACATTGGGAAATGACCAGTATATTCACGGAATTTTTTGTACTGTTTGAGCATGAATATAGTCTATTGAGTATTTTTTTTTTCTGTAGAGAATTACATGATCTTCAAATGAAGACTTAAACCACTTGATTTCAAGTTTTTTAAAATTAGTTATGATTTTTCAGAGTTCGTCTAAAATTTAAAGTTACCAAATGAATAGTACCTCGAGAAAAGTTTTAAAATTTCACTTTGTTCACTAGTTCTAGATTTTGAAAGGCAATCATGCAGTCTAGTGTTTGTCTCCTTAGCTCATAAGAAGTAATCTAAAGTAGGTGTTACAGTCTGCATAGGAATGAGCACGCCATGATGAAATCATAACACATTGCTCCTCCAGGAGATCAAGAACAAGGGATGAAGGGTTCTGAGAGGAATCACAGCCTGGGGATTTGCTTCAGCCCCTGAATGTTGCAAGAAGGAGCCGAGCGTATGAAGATAGGTTCCAGAATTGTTGAATCCAGGTGAAACCTACAGCCAGTCAGTTGGCTAAGCAAAATCATCCTCCCCAAATTGTTGGCTCTATGTGAAACCTACTGCTAGTATGTTTGTGATGCTGTTATGCAAATACCTAGATCTCTAATTCATGCATGCTGATGTTTAAGCAAGATGGATGAGTTGCGAATGAATTGTTTGTATCATATGTTAACTCTACCCTTGTTCTCAGATTTCAAAGGCCACCCGAAGTTTTTTTTTTACCTGAAGTTAACATTGAAAGGAGTGTATCTATCGCTTCTGGCGTAGAAAGTCAAGCTGCCAAGCAGCAGAAATTGGATTGTGGGCTAATGCAAGGTCCACAAATTGCTATTTAATTTTATTCTCTGATTTTGCTGATACTTGAAGAAGCTGCTGCAGAATTTGTCTGCTTGTACCATAGATATATGACAATAATTGGTTGTGATTGTCATCTTTTTTATGTATCTAAAATGCATAGGACTTCTGCAAGAGTACAATAGGAAATTTTTCCTGGGTTGTGACTAAAATAAATTATTAGAATTAGATATTGGACCACCATGTGTGTATTTGGGGGTGGGAATGTTGTTAATATTGTCCTGAACTTTAGAACCTTGATAATGACTTTTGACTTTTTAGCATTGGTAATATGAACTGGAAACTTACATGAAACTTAGTTAACTTTGGCCAACCACATACTACAGTGAAGATCCAAATTGCTGATTGTATCTTTTTGGCAGGTTGCAGTTGTAAGGCAGCAAACTAATTTTTTCCCCAACACCTAGGACGGTATGAATTCTTTTGTAGATCACTTAAATCTTCTTCAAGTACGAATTGATTGGATGAAATTGACAAACATCCTCTTCAAATTCGCACAGGGTGTTTGCTTCGCTTGTCAGCTTTTTTATGTCTCTTATTCCTCATATTTCATTTTAAAACCGAAATTTGATATATCCTTTTTATGATCTCCTATTACAATACTGTTGAAGTGAGTAGAGGGTTATTGATAAGATATTAAAGGAGGGTACTCTTTGTTGAATATCTGAAGACCAAGAAAAGTTTAAATTCTTCACGGGAGTGAGCTATTACTTTAGGATTGGAAAAAGGTTCACATGATGAGACTGTGTGTGTGTGTGTGTGTGTGTGTTTGTTTTTTTGTAGGTTGTAACTATTGAACAGAATGCTGCACCAACAATATTGGCTGAGCTATTTTTTAAAAGGAAGTAGGATTTCACTAGTCCTTTTTTGAAGGGATGTTACATCTAAATACTTCTATTATTCCTTACACAATGTTCCTCATAAAATGGACGTAAAAAGGCCTTAAAAATGGATATGAAAAGTATATATACTTTATAAAAGAATATACATATATCTAGAAGTCATATATATATATATATTAAGAGCAATATCAAATATAAAATTCATAATAAGATATAAAATTTACAACTCATGAATGTATACGGCAGAAATATTTACTTGGCTAAAAAAACAGATTTTTGGCCAAAAAAAAATAAATAATAAGACTGAATTATTTAACAACGCCAAGTTGGACTGCGTTTTCCAAGTTGCATGTGGCAGGTAATATGAAATAATGACAACTAAACTTGTCCATATAACTTAAGGAGAATGACTTTGACTGAATCATTTATTGTAACTTTTCCTATTAGCAACGATAATTAAGGATGCTCTGTCGAATTTAATCTATTTAATTTATTCCCAACCCAACTTGAAGCCTTGAGATCTCATCCATCTCGGTTTTCCAAGCCTCACATCACATGGCACAAGTTTTGGCCCAAAAAATAAGTTCAGTCAATGACTTCATAGAATAGCCCAAAGTGTCATGGGAATACTCTTGCAACTTAGCATGAATATATATAATACTGTGGATTCTTTTTATACGATATATTAACTATATTATATAAATAAAACGTTGGTTAAATGAAATAAATATGAAAAATAAATGTAACTTAATTACTATTTGGGGGGGGGGAGTGAATGAAAGAAAAAATGAGCAAATAAAAAACATGGAATTATGAACAGAAATGAGACTATATCTAACAAATATTTAATTGGGGACAGAATATAAGATTTAAATCAGAACATGTCATTCCTAAACAGATCTCTTATCATAGAGCGTGCGGAGTAATTTCGATCGGAAAAAGAAGAAGGTGAAGGATCGGAGTAATAAGTGTTACGTGGGTGACCAAAACAAAATCTATATATAGCAAAGGGATTAGATGGCAAAAAGGGCAGAACCAAATAGCTAAGAGGTGAGAGGGGAAGATGGGATTACAAATGATCGCAGCCACTCTCACTCTAATGTTGGCACTTGTGTGTTTAAGCTTATTGCCACACCAAACCGTTGCAAGAAAACGTCCTTCTCCACCACCACCTCCGACTAGAGCACCATACATCTACATGTCACCACCACCACCACAACACCCACACTCACCACCAGAGTACTACTCACCTCCTCTACCACCACCGCCACCACCTCCCAAGAAACTCTGCAAGTACCCTCCAAACTACCCTCATCCTATTTACCGATCTGCTCCGGCACCAGTTCATGCTTACCCACCGCACCATCCGCACCCATGGCCACATCCAGTTTACCACTCTCCATCACCACCGTCACAGAAGCCCCCCTCCTTCTACCGTCAGTAGATAGTGCGTTTTGTGGCTGGCATCCTAGGGTACGTTTCTTTCTCATTTAGTTATTGCTAAAATCATTACAAGATGTTGCAAAAAAAAAAAATGTAATCACTAAAATGTTCCATAACAGGTGAGTAACATAGATTTATCATTTCTTATAACAAAAGCATACGTGCTGCTTATCACCTGTGATTTCTTACCTTGGCGATTTTCTTTTAGTTATAACAAGAGTTTAGAAGAGTTAAGTCGCGTCATATTTATTATACAACTTTTATCATTTTCTCATTGTAACTATTTTGAAATTTTTATCCAAAGGAACAAAATATGTCTTGTTTTTAATTAATTTTTCATTTCCCTCTCCGTTCCCTTCACGGCTATCATTTCTTCTACATCCTGGAGCTTTATTTTAAGAAATCAAACTTAAACGTATTGTTCTATTTTATGTTATAATAAAAATTTTTGAAACATGATTGTTTGATGTTAATGTGAACATGTGAATAATGAGGATAAATATTATTCACTTTTTGAGGTGAAAATGTAAATTATTAATAATATGATAATATACACATGCCAAAAAAAATTTGAATATTTTAAAAAATATTTCATTTAAGTTTTGTAACATTGCTGCTGCTGTTGGTACTTTTATAATTTGTTATAAGAAAACGAGTTGAACCCATGATTATTATGCTACACAGTCGTGAATCTGCTCAATGGTTTCACAGGTAACAAATTAATAAGAAGAATATGACTACAAGAAACCAATGGATGGAAAACAACGCACTCTAAAGTTGACTTGCAGAACCAAGAGTGGAAAAAAATTACACAACTACTTACTTCTAGATCTATCATTGTGTTCGTCATAGTTCTCTCAATTCGTTCTTTCCTTTTTATAAAGATAATGTTCGGTCGTGCCGCTATCCATGTATTTGCTTGATATCCATCTATCAATTTATCATCTATTATTGTTGTCGTCGTCCCTACCCAACAAAAAAATTCACATTCAGCAATGACTTTCAGCCACTACGTAGTGAGTCAATGTTGAAAGTGTTAATAGTTGAGGCCAAAGACCTAACTCACTACAATCAAGGGCTTTAGTTGTAGTTACTTTGCTTCATTGCTACTAACAACATTAGTAGTGGTTGGTCAAACCGCTACTAAATCAAGTGTGACAAACAATTTTGCAGCGGTTATATATAACCGGTACACATATGTTCAAACTTGCTACTAGGTTTCTAGCATTTAGGGAAAACCATAGCAAAAAGGAGGCACTTATGGGGAATCAAGAGGAACATTTTGTAGCAGTTGAGAAAACATTACTTGATTAAGAAGCATTTTGAATTGTAGTTCTAACGTTTGCAATAGTTAAGCAACCACTACTAATTAGTCAGATTTGGAAAAAGTTTACCTGAATTTGCAGCAGCTCCTAAACCACTACTAAAGTTTGGCGCCAAAATTTAGTAGTTGTGGGAAATGAAATTTAAATTTTTGGTGCATCTTTTAGTAGCGGTTTGTGAACCAATACAAATTCTATTCAAATTTTCCAAACATCACTACTACTGAATAATGCTTTAACATCATCTTTTAACATTGGTTAAACAAGAAAACAATGTCATATAAGAGTCGATGACATTTATGTAATAAAATTGAATTTTGCAATTGATAAGACTTCGGTTATCATTAATAACTAAAGATTTAAGCATACAAGTGAATTAATAAATTAAAAATTTATTATATTATTTGTCGATTATCTTAAATATCAATGACTAAATTGTTCCAAGTGGAAATCAATTAAATTATAATTATATTAGTCATCATTTTTTTAGACATTCAACAACTAAAGTGTTCTAGGTGGAAAGTCTCATTTAAATGTTCAGCATGTCAAATAGAAGTTGGTCAAATAGAGCATTAAATGTTGACTAAACAAGTGATATTTAATCGAGTGACATTGTTTCTTGACAAAGAAGTGATCAATTATTGACATGACATTAGATAAAAAGTATAGGGGCATGAGGATGATGGATGTATTTATAAGTCGTCAGTTATTAACAAATAATCAACAACAAATATATACTTTAACGTTAGTTATTTTTGTAGTTGACGTCAAACGTTCCTTCCCACATTAGTTTTGGTGTAAAAGACGTCAATTATATACAAATAAGTGATGACTTAAATTTGTATAGACGTCGATGCTTGGTTAAAAACTGACAAATATAGGTCAAATTATTTATTTTATAGTCATCAATTATATTGATATCCAACGTGATAATTATTAAAGTCATCAGTTATTCAAAATAACATATGTCATCAATTATATTGGTAAATTTAAGATATTTGGTTCAACTTTGAAAATGCATAATTAATTCTACAAAAATTGAAATGGAGTAGCTTAAGTCTCCATTTAAAGCTTTTGAACTTCTCTACACTGAAAAAAAAAAAGACATCTAGGCCTTATTCATGCTCTATTAGCACAGAAAAATCCAGAACAATCACCTTTCATTTGGTCATTTTTTGACTTTCCACATTTTATCACAAACATTGGAAATTTATAACTTTCATTGTACATATCCAAATTTACTGAACTAGGACTTGTTTTAATCCTTGGAATGTGGACTTTAAAACTAGAAAGTTTCACTAACTTTGAATATAATTTTTTCTATTTTACCCTTGCCTCATCTTTAGTGCTTTCAAAGGGTATTTACTCCCTTTCTCCACTTATCACTTGCAACTTTGCTATATTAAATCATACAACTTATCTTCATGCTTGCTATAGCATACTTAGCACATCAACATAGTGCATATAAAATATACAACAAATTTGAGGTAATTAATACATAACTCATTAAACATGTCACATACTTAACAACTTATAGCAATATTTTGCTATAGGATCTTATCCTTGCTCCATTTACCCTTCGTCTTCTTGCATTTACTTTTCTTCTTTTGGACACATTGGAATAAATGCATTTACTTTTCTCTGTGAAGCTTGTGACCTAGAATGGTTAGATTTTGGAAGGGTAAGATTCAAAGACTCTTAATAGCAAATATATACTACTCAACATACATGGTATAGCTTGGCAAATATAACATGCAAGCAACTTAACTCTATTATTAAATGACATGTTTGAAAAACTATCATGCATAACTTATAAAATATATAGGCCTATAACATGTCTCACATAACATAACATACAAACGTACAAATATGTCAATTCATGCAAGTACAACCAAACATAAAGAGTAGGATAAAGTTTGCTACCTTGGAACTTTATTATCTCACTCTTGCTTTCTGTTTCTTTTCTTTCCATACTAGGAGCATCATTGTCCAAGCTTCCGTTGTCACTTCCATAATGTTCAATGTCCCTAAATAAAAATCACACATAAGTTACCAAACTTAATAGGACCACTGAAAATATTTCTTCTTCATAACTATTCTTACTTGCTCTGTTAAATATTAACTTTGCACTTTGAAATCCATAAGCTTAAAAGTAATCTAACTTGTCTCTCCCCCATAATTTTGCATGTATATTCCATTTTTAAGCTCAAACGAATCAAAACAAATCTCCTTCCCTTTCAACTACTCAAAACAGTGGTATAAGGAGGTTATTGCATAGAAATTCAATCTTAGCCTCACTAAAAAAATGTCATTTGTAACAGTTCAATTGCTGCGTTAGTAGAGGTGTTAACCACTGCACACACAATCAAACGCGATACTAGTGTTTGTATTACTTCAAAGAAACCACTGCAACATATTAGCTAGCTTTATTATACATTAGATACTAACTTTAGACCACTTGAACACCTTCCATTACTTTGAATTAGTTAACAAGTGAAATTTTTAAAACTTTGCTTGAGTTATTGTTCACTTGGTAAATTTCAGAAATTTTGGCCAACTTTAAAAATTCATAACTAATTCTAAAAAAAATTGAAATCAAGTGTTTCAAGCCTCTACTTAAAGTTTATTCAATTTTCTACAAGAGAAAAATACTCATCTAACTAAATTCTTACTCAATCAATACAGTAAATCGTGTGAACATTCACTATTCATTTGGTTATTTTCAATTTTTTAGATTTTTCCTTTAACTTTGGACTTCTATAACTTTTTACATATATATCCAATTTCAGCAAGCTTTGACTAATTTTAAAGTTTTGAATGTGTAAATTTTTTTTTTGGAAAATTTGAAGTCATTTGAAGTTCATATACCCCATTTCATCAGTACCTCAATTTAGGTCAATATTAAGGGTTTGGACCCCTTTTTACCATTTTAGCATGCTTGTTCTTTTTAATTCTTGTAATATAACATTTTCACATAATAAAATAGCATATTTGGCATATATATATATATGCAGCACTTATATCATGTACCATAGAGTTGAGGTTTAGCATACATTCTTCCCCAAATTAACATAAAACATAATAATCAACATGTGCAAGCTTTTTTTAATAATATGGAAGCCACCCACCTTAGCCTTCAATCCCCTTGCCCTTGCCTTTGGAACTTTGGCCTAGGGTTTGTCATTGGAAAGAATGATATTTCAAAGAAATTCTAATAGCAAATATCTCTAACTAACACATCAACATGCATAATTATCACTGTGCAACATTAACAAGACATGAACAAAACAATACTTTACTATCTCATATTATCATCACTCATTTCACAAGGCTGAGGCACATTCAAGTTTGCATAGCTTCTACCATACACAATTACAAGTAAGGTTGTACTTGTTATAAGGCTTCTACCACACGTTTATCATAGCAAAACAACATAAACAATAATCAATAATAATGTAAATGTAAAGGTTATACTTTGCTACCTTAGGTACTTGACTTTCCTCTTAACTTTAATGGCTTCCTTCTTGAACCTTGCAAACTTTCATTTGCAATTCACACTTCTACATATATAACAATGTATTTGGCATCAATAATAAGCCATAACTAATGCATTATAACACTTAACTCTTTATAAAACCTGTCTTGGATAACTTAGGGACATAAACCCCTAACTAAATTTGATCCTAATGCTTCTAAATTTGTTTTCTCTCTTCTACCCTACACAATTTTTCATTCTAAATCCATTGGAAGCATCAATATTATTAAAATCATACTCCTTCATTAAAATATCTTGAAGGATGAAATAGTACACAAAATTGGCAAATTGTTAATTTTCAACTTCTCTTTCCGTACACATACATAATCACACTTCTAGACCAATTTCTAATCATTATTCAACCCAAAAACATTCCTCCACTCACATACTAAATTTTAGCTAGTAGCTCCCTATAAGGATTTCATGCCCAAAATTTCAATACAACTCAAATCAACATAAACTAATCATCAATATGCTCCAAATCATGCACAGAGTTATATGTCACAATTTATTTAAGCTAATTTCAACTCTTTCTCATTTTGTCTCTTTAAAACCTCTTGGGTCTTATCTTTATAACAGCTAACATAGTCATTTTTCAAGAAAACTAAACCGATAGAATTGAAAGAGGAGGGCCTAAAACTAAGAAATATAGAGGATTTCAAGCTTGGAACTCAATCTTACCTTGGATTTGGCTCGAATTTCTTCTCCTTCTTGCTTCCTCTACCCCATTGCCTCTCTCCCTCTTCCCGGTCTTGTGTTGGCTGAAATTGGGGGCTTCAAGAAGTGTCTTGAAGCCGAAAAAAATCTTCACGTGTTAATTATCTTGTGGGTCCCACTTTATACTAATAAAGTAACTTTATATTGATATATTCTATCACATGGTTCTATATATCTCTTTTACTTTTTAGTCTTGCAGCAAGAAGACTATATATGGCTTAATGTCAAATATGAACATACTAAACATACTAAATATAAACTAAATATGCATGCTTATTACAAAATATCTCTAACTAGCCATGCAATGAACATACTTTACTAACATGTTTTTAATTTAAGTTGCACATGGCCAAGGCACATCAACAAGTAAGGCATCACATGTTCATACACCACATAGCTTAAAGAAACAATTATCATGGCAAGAAATTCATAATAATAACAATCAAGGACAATATTAATGTAAAGATTTGTAACTTTGCTACCTTGGATACTCTTTCCTTCACTTGAACTTTTGGCTTCTTCTTACACCTTGCAAACTTCCCTTGCAACTTACAATTCCTACACATTGTCATAATGTATTTGACATCAATAATCAACCACTGACAATGCATTATAACATTATACAACTCATAAAACCTCTCTTGGACATTTAAGCTTCAAAAATCCTTATCTTTGCCAATTTCAATATTATTGCATCCAAAACTTGTTTTCTCACTTCTAACTACACAATTTTTCATTCTAAATCCATTGGAAGTATAAAAAACATCAAAATCACATTCATTCACCATGATCCCCTGTAAGCCGAGACATATTTGTAGAAATGGGTGATGCAGCCTTAGTCCTTATGGGCTCTCAAAAACTGTAATTCTGAATAGGAACACACTATAGTGGTACGATCCGGGTCATGTTCACTTCGAAGGGCCTAAAATGATTCTATGTAATCTAAGTGATAAATCATGCGAAAAGATAAAAATTTGGGGTGGGGGTTTGAAAATAAATTTAGTTGCAATTTAAAAGAGTAAGATTCTTTTCGGTCTTTTTGAATTATATGAATCTAGAAATCACAAAAACAATTAAATGGATAGTTGAAACTCAATTTATAAAAATGCCCCTTGGAGTATTGATTAAGCCTTCATCACTTTACAAGATAGAGGAAGTGTACTTTGAAAACCAAACTCAATTAGTTTAGAAAACCTTTCAAACTTAGGTAAAATTAGTATGTTAATGAAACCCTTGACCCAAAGGCTCACAACAACACTAACCAACCTCAGAATTAGTTCTTGGTTGATATCGATGCAAAAGTAATAACAACTTGAACACAACAACCTATTGTACTAACAAGGTACCACATTTAATCAAAACTAAACTTAGATTGAAACCAATCAAATTTACAACACTAAATGCAAAAATCTCATTACAAAACAAATACCAAGCAACAAATCTCAGAATCCAATCCAACGTAGTATAACAACCCAGAAATTCTAACCGAGAACAATTGTAATGATATAAATGTAATGGAAAGGATGAAATAAGACTCCTCAAATGAAGTTCCAAGCTTAGGCTCTCATCATCTCCTAAAGGCAAGATGTTCTAGCCCCTCATGACCCCAAAGATAGCTGCTGTGAATTCTAAAACCTCAGCACAAACCATGGAAGATGAAGGAGGATGGTAGGTTATGCAAAAAAGTGATGGAATGAGGTGGAAAATGGATCAAAATCAGTGGTGAATGATAGGAGAACCTCAAGAACCCTTGAAAAACGCTAATAGATGAAAATGGGGGGGGGTTTGATGAGTGGTAGCAACTAACTACGACTCCCTCTCCAAAAATCGCAATCTAAAATTTAAAACATGATTATGTCTTTAAGGCACTCTTATGTCCTGACATAAGATGCTTTATGTAGCGACCTACTAGTAATTTAGTGTCGACCTAAATGTGCTTGTGTTGCGACTAGAAAACTAAAATGCATAGTTGCATTTAGTTTGGCTTTCTGGAATTCCTGTAATCTATTGGACCTTCATCTGCAATTTTCTCAAAATTGAGTGCACTGGAGATAATTTCCTCTTGACTTTTGACCTGAAAATCAATTTAGGATCTTGTAAAATCTAATTCCACTCTTGTAAATGAGAATTAATTAAATTGATGTGCAATTTGATATTTTTGCCTCCACAAAGCGCTTAACAAGAATTCATACCCATAATTATAGATTACTACAATTCACATCAAAACATGCATTTTAAACAAATTTATTCCTCTAAAAACATGCAATTGGACATGGATTATTGTAGTAAAACTTGGTCAAATCGGTGGGAAAATGGATTTTTCAACATCTTTTTCTATACACATGCATAATCGTACTTCTAATCCATTTTCTAACTATTATCTAACACAAAATTAATCTTCCATACACATGTATGGATTCGATCAACAGCACATATCAAGGGTTTCATGTCCAAAATCTCAATACAACACAAATCAACACAAACCAACCATCAATAGTCTCCAAATCATGCATAGAGTTGATTTATGTCACTTACCACTTTCAATTTCTTCTTCTCTTCACTTTCTCTCTCTAGACCCTTGTAGGACCTCTCTTAACTCTTCAAGATCACACAAAACAAACTAAACTAATTAAATGGAAGAGGAGAGCTAGAAACTAGGAAATATGGAAGATTTCATAGCAAAATCAACTTCTTACCTTGATTTTTGGTATCTTTGCTCTCTTTGTCTCTTGTTTCCTCATGCTAGTCTCTCCCTCTTTTCCTCTTGGTTTGGCCAACCTAAATGGCCTTATACTGGTGTCCTGAAGTGTCTTATAAAATATCACCATGTGTTAATTGATGTTGCCTTCTCACCTGGACTGATAAAGTAACTTTATAATGATATATTCTACACCATGGTTATGATATCTTGTAACTTCTTAGTCTTGAAATATGAAGATGCCATGTGGTGTCTCTTAATCTCCATAAAGTTACTTTATAAAAAATGTAGTTTCCTTAAAGCTACTTTATTTTGCTAGAAATACTTTTCGGGAATTAACTGATTATTCGAATGATGTAGGGTCATTGAAAATTTCCAAAATTCATATGATCAATCCATGATTTTTCTTATCTCATTTTGCTTTTCAGAAATGCCCTTAATAAATTTTCTTTTAAAAACCCTAATTAAGGGGATTTCTACTCTTTTCTTTTTATTCCGGCAAATTGTTTGACTTTATCCTAGAAACAATTTTATAAATTTATATGATTCTTGAGCTTTTTTTTTCTTACTTTAAAATTAAGTATCCAAGGCCTTTGAATATTTTAAATAATTATATTTAGTTGAAAATTAATCAATTAACCAAATATTAATTAATTAATAAAAATCCGTCTCCGGGGCCATTTTCTGATATGGGGTCAAAATTACCAAAATACCCCTATAAATTTTTTAAAATTATCAAAATGCCCTTACTTTTTCAAAATTATCATTATGCCCTTACTTTTTCTAATTTTGCAAAATGACTATTTAACCCTTCTTTTTTCTTTCTTCCACATATACCCTTCCTTTTACTTTCTTTTACTCTCGAGACCTATAATCGATCTGTAATTACTCGTTTAGCCTTTATTTCTAGTTATAGAAATCGTGGATATTACATAACCTGTCTTATAACTATGTCATGTCTATATGATCAAATGATATATGAATTAAGCATGAGACATGGAGATGTCACTCTCATATTGCTTAACCATACTTTCTCAATGTTCAAGTAAACTAACAAGACAAATGAAACTTGTTTTATTTGAGCACGGCCTTGCATTTTTCAATTCCACTCACTTAATGGGGTAGAGTTTTGTCTCTCATAATGAAAGGGACGAATTCCATTTGGAGTCACTTTCCTCGGCATGGATCGTGCTATACTCAATCTTACTTTTACGATCAATCAATTAATAGTGACTTTTGATCATGTCAAAACACAATATTCCTCATGTAGGAAACTATAGAACGATGGTGAATAACCACTTTCGCCACAGCGGATGACACCAAAAAAGAGATGAAAGTCTAGAATGTTAAATCGTTCAACCACTACTGACTTTCTTGTGGCCCAGGTAAGAGTGCTTTCTATACCAAAGAACAGGTCATATCATGCATATGACTATTTTTATTTTTTTTCTAATATTTTAATTTAACATAATTTTTTTTTTAATATTGGATTAGCGGTTAGAAGATATATTATATTCATTTTACATTATATTCCTAGTAAAATAAAATATAGACAATCCAATATTACTAAAAATAATGGAGACCTTGTTTTTGGCCAAAACATAATTGAGACCTTAGATGACCATACTAATTGACAATTTCCCAATCTGTTCTCCACATACATAATTTAACGAGCACGAGTTTTGAATAAATCTACTATCAGTATTAAATATTTTGCTTACGCAGTCAAAATATTTAAATATTGTTAGTGTTTTATTTTTATTCAAATTGAATATGCATGGTGTCTGTACAGCTAATCTTTAACTAATTTTTCTTTTTTATTTTTTTTCTAAGTTTTATTCAATTCTCTTTACTTCGTTGTCTGTTTGGCTGTCTTGCATATAATAAAAGCCAACTTGCGATGTCAAAACAGTAATTACTTGTTCAAACTATTAAGGGAGGACCGAGTTATTTAGCATTAATCAAACTTAAAATATTATTATACTAAATGTAATTATGTAGAAATAAAATATAAAACAGATATAGCAACTAAATTTAGGAGTAATACGCATTTTTTTTTTGCGTGACTTGTAGAATTATTTTTAAAAAATTGATATTCCCATCTAAAGCAACCTAAAATTGAGTGTTGGATTTGGAAATGGCACTTCTATTTTTGTATAATTTGTAATTTTTTAATGGAACTTGCGGATTTTCAACAACCCACCCTTGACATTGATTGCTAAAATCGTACGTTAATGACACTAGTAAATTTCTTTTGCGTACTTGTAAGGAAAAGAAACCCTATGAATCTTTGGTAGTGACACTTTGGGTGTGTTTGGATTGTGGGGAAGGGGGATGAAGGGGAGGCTTTGGGATGATCTTAAATGGTCTAACAGGAGAGGAGGGAATTTTTTTCATAATCCATTGTTTGATTGAGGAGGAGAAGGAAGCTGAGTTATGATAGTAATTTATTATTTTACTTTTACATATTAGTTTACTTTTTTATTTATATGTTATATAAATTAATTTACACATTGATTTTAAATTTATTTTTTAATAGTTTATTTTTATTTATAACAATATCTATTTTTTTCAAATAATTTTGATATATGATATTTATAATAGTATTTTTTAAGAAAATTTTGATGAATTTTTAAAATATTCTTTAATTGTAATCATATGCTTTTGTAACTAATTTTATATTAAGTACTTTGCAGTTATAAAAAAAATTGTTCATTATCATGTAATTTTTATATATAATATATACTTCTTACAATAGTACATTTTATTTCAAATTAAATTTATAATAATAAATTTTATTTATTATTAATTGTATAATAATATATTTTTTGAATATAAAAATATTTTTTTCCTCATGGGTATTAGTGGAATAATATAAAAGTTTTGGCTTCCCTCTAAAAAAAATCCAATTATTAAAAATTAATAGGGAAAATTATTAAAAATTTTGGCTTTCCTCAACAAAAAAAAAAAAAAATCTAATTTAGAGGGGAGCCATCATAGGTGTAAAGGAAGCAAGTGGAAGGGAGTTTTGAGATTCCTCCTATCTAAAATTTCATACCAAATGAGGGGATGAGAGCATCTAACCTCCCCTCCAACCAACTATGGATCTGATATGTAATTTTCTTTCAAAATTGTAACAACTCTCTTTTCTAGCTTTGTTATCCATTAGAGATCTTAATGGAATTGGAGTCCATTATGTGAGTTAGAATTAGTTATCTTAGTGAATTTTAAAATACCCCCCTTGAGTTACTATTCCTTTTATAAATTTGGAATTTTGGCCCAACTTTGACAATTCACAACTAATTCTAGAAAATTTTAAACTAAGTGATTTATTTCTCTAATTAAAGCTTTTTCAACCCCTTATAAGGAAAAAATATTCCTTGGACCAAAGTAATGCCCAATCAAAGCTGGAAAAAGTTGGAAAAATCACTATTTATTTGGTTTAAACTGGGGGATTTCGCTGCAACAAACTTTGGGTTTCACTACAGCAAACTTTTCTAATGAAAATGGAAGTTTCTCTCTGACCATGTTGTCTGGGGTGAACTTGCGACGAACTCTTGTAGAATGCACTTCATCGGGGCGAACTTTGTGCTATCAAATTTTCTGGTTTTCTGCTCAATTTTGAAAAATCATAACTTTTTCCACACAAGTCTAAATTAAGCAAACTACAATTCTACAGAAAGCTTATGAAAAGATCTACTTGAATTCAAAATTTCATGATTTTTGGACTTCATGTACTCAAATGATCCTATTTTGTCACTTTTTAAGGGTTTTGGACCCTTTCTAGCCAAGTTGCATGCTCAATTTCATTTCTTCATGCATTTCACCTCATCACACACTTATTTACATAACATAGCACCAAAATGACTTATTAGTGTAGGATTTTAATTTCATGTTCATTGAAAAATCAAGAGTTATGCACATATACATCAACTAGCATAACAACACACATACACAAATGTCAATCTCCAAGGAAGCCATCACCAATTACTCATGCACCTCTTTCCATTTGACCTTGGAACTTGTGCCTATTGTTTGTCATTGGAAAGAGTGAGATTTCAAAGAAATTCTAGTAGCAATTATATCCAACTAACACATCAACATGCTTGATTATTTAAATGTAAAATAACATGACATGACATTATTAACAAAACCTTACTCATATAATCACATTTGCACAAGGCCAAGGCAATCATTGCATAGCTAAAACCATGCCCACTCACAAGCAAGGATTTACATGTTGTATGGCTTCAACCATACCTCATACATGGCAAATCAACACATACAACAATCAATGCAAAGTAAATGTAAAAGTTAGAGTTTATGCTACCGTAAATCTTTGACTTCCTAATGAGAACTTGAAGTGGCTTCCCCTTTAATTTGACATTTTTCTTGGCAATGTAATACTCCTACATATGTCACAATGTACTAATCATCAATAACTTGGCATTACTTAGTGCATTCCAGCACATTGCACTCTCAACCTCAACCTTGACTTTTAACTTGGCTATTTTTATTTTTAATGGTTCCAAAATTGTGCTTTCACTTCTACACTACATAATTTTTCATTATAAAACCAATGGAAGAATCAAAAACATTCAAAATCATCTTTGTTTTCTCTTCATAAATACAGTTGGACGAAATTCATAGGAAATTGGAGGAAAATAAGGTTCTGCAATATCTCTTGTCATATACATGCACAACCTCACTTCTATAACAATTTCCTTTGATTCATAACTTAAAACATTCATTTTTCATGCATCATCAATTCATTCATAGCCAAGGGATGAGGGTTTGTTGCCAAAAATTTATAACAAGCTTAAATCAACTCAATCAAAGCATCTACATGTAGCATAATGATCAGACGCGGTTTTGTCGCCTTCCGGTTCGATACAAAATGATTGCACAAAAGAATGTAGTATAGTGGGCAACCAATCGTTCTTCTCGAGGAGCGGTTTATTGATTATCCTAGTCTAATTTGGTTATTAAAAACATTGTTGAACTTGGGTATGAAAAGGGGGTTTTGGTTCATGGAAACTACAGTGCAATAACAAAACAATGCAAGAAGTAAATCTTTTTGGTATTTTGGTTTAACAATGAAATGGTTGAATTAAATTAAAGATATGAATAGATAGTTCCTTGGTGAGTGGAACTCGGATGTCATCGCTCTCAAAATGATATGGAAGTTTATAACTCTCTAAGTCTAGATAAAAACCCCAAGCAATCACTTAGGTCCAATGCTTTAATTAATGAAAACTCACTTGGATCCAAGTTAATTACCACCTCTTAAAACATTGTTTAAAACCACTTAGAGTGCAATTGAATGGATGATGCAAATGCTCCAATGATTGTAAATCTACAACCAAAGAATCCAAACTCACACATTAACTATCAACAATCATTGACAATTAGTTGAACATAATGGATTAATCACAACTGCAATGCATATATGTAATTCAACATAAACA